>JAOSLQ010054561.1:0-12325 GCA_025629905.1 Lorius lory
GAGAGTGGCACCGCACAGATCACATACAATTGGACTTTTAGGTGGGAAAACGAAGAGTGAGAGGAATGTGGGTGGCACCATTGCGATGCTAATTATCCGCTGAAGAGACGCAGCACCAGTATTCCCTGCTGGCTCTTCGGCTCTAGGGCATGCATGGTTCAGGAGCTGTGCAAAGGCAGGTGTGTAGCAGTTTCTAGAGCCATAGAAACATGCACAACTCACCACAGAGGACCCTGGGTGTGCTGTCCCCACCCTGCATGCTCTTGGGCAGCCCTGGAAGGATGCTGTGGTGGCTGCCTGTGCCAGCACCTTACTGCTGCGTGTATGGGTATAGGACAGCAGCATCAGAGCCCCACTACCACCCTTACTGCAGCAAGAGGCAATGAGAACCGACTCTTTGAGAAACAATCTGGTTTGAATCTGGGGTCATTTATAGCTGTTGTGGTTTAAGTCCAGCCGGTAACTAAGAACCACACAGCCGCTTGCTTACCCCCTCCATTCTTCCCCTCGCCACTCCCTGAGGGATGGGGAGGAGAATCTAAAGAATGTAACTCCCACGGGTTGAGATAAGAACAGTCCAGTAACTAAGGTATAACACAAAGCCACTGCTGCTACCACCGATAATAATAATGATAAGGGAAATAACAAGGGAAGAGAATACAATACCACCTGCTGAAACGAGCCCGACCCAGAAGAGAGTGAGCCCTTCCAGGTAACCCCACTTACCTCCCCGGGCATGGCATGCTCTGGTATGGAATACCTCTTCGGCTAGCTTGGGTCAGGTGTCCTGTTTCTGCTTCCTCCTGGCCTCCTCTCCTCCCTGGCAGAGCATGAGACTCACAAAGTCCTTGGTCAGAGTAAACATTACTAAGCAACAACTAAAAACATCGGTGTTATCAGCTCTGTTCCCAAGCTGAAAGTCATAACACAGCGTTGCACCAGCTACTAAGAAGGAGAAAAATTGACTGCCACTGCTAAACCCAGGACATAAAGCTAGACAAGAGCATAACTAATTCATCCTGTCTCCCCTCTTCTCCCAGTGCAGCATTAGCTGTACTCTTCATAAATTGAGCTTTTTGACTTTCTTCCCATTTTTTATTTAGTCAGATAATCACATTCTGGAGTAATTACTAGGCTCAGGACAGGGTGGGCTATTATAGTACTTTGTGAGAAACAGTTTGGATTTCTAAAATATAGGACTATTCTTTCCACAACATTTGATTATTTTTTTTTTAATTCAAGCCTCTGCCACCATCAAATTTTTAACTTCATGTAAATGTCAAAATCAGTTGCTAGACAACATGTAGGAATCACTTTGAATGTGTGTAGGTGGCATTTTAGGAGGGTCTTTAGGAGGCAAAAGTTCACCAGCTCAGTCATTTAATTAGAATGAGGAAAATCGTCATGAATTATTTACATCTGGTATTTTGATAGAAATTTTTCACTTGATTGAGTCGTATTCAGTGTGGACCTAGCGTATGGTAAACTGACTTGTAGGACCAGTTAGTATGACAAAAATTAACACGGCATAACATATATACTAAAAGATTTATTATAAGAGGAGAGGAACGTTTTACTACAAGCCCCTAGTACCCACAGGGTCTGCACACTTGAAAAGTAATCACATGGAAAAAAATTGAAAATTCAAAGGGTAACAAGCATAGTTACTGAAGAGCACTATAGAGTACCAGTACTGCAAATTAAAGTATTACCATTGCCATGACTAAACAGCTTTAAAATTAAGTAATGCAAGTAAGGAAAATTTTATATATTCTGGACAATCAGTTAGAGAAAAAAATGGGACTGCCCAGAGAAAGCATTTCATTGAAGTTTGGATGAAAGAACTAGAATGTGGGTTAAGGACCCATATATTAGAAGTTAATGCTGTATTATTCAACCAGCAGACAGTGTTGCGATCTGATATGTCATGCCATCAAGCCTCAAAACTAAGGACAGACATCACTGGTTTTGTAATATATTTTATAATAAAGCAAAACCAATCACGAACAAAACATAGCAGATAACATCGCAATTAATGTTTACTGGATAAGGTCTCTTTTAAGCTGCTGTTGCTTAGACTTTCTGTGTCTGCACGGTTGGACCTGTTTTGTCATAGAAACCTCACCTGTCTGTAGGATATTTCTCATGGCAAGAATGTCTGGTTGCCTTTGTAATTAGATAAATGCTTTCTAAGTTTTAAAGCTGTGGTCAATACACACAAGTTTAAAGTCTGCCTTGTGAAAATTAACAAAAAAAAACCCAAAAAACAAACCAAACAAAAACAAAACAAACAAATGAAACAAAGAAAAACCAAACCAAACCCCAAAACAAACTAAAACAAACCAAAATACAAAACAGCAAAGCAACACCAAATTGTCTCATTTATTCAAACCAAGCTCCATACATTGAAACACGGTCTTTGGGGTGCAGGTGCATAGCAGGGATGCCCTGGGCAGTTCCATGCAGTTTGACAGCTAGAAAGGCTGATGACTGCATGTGCTTCTCTCATCAGAAGGTAGAAATTCCCAGGAATTATGATGCAATATCAGAGAAATATGAAACAATGAGCTTTCCAATTGTGAGCTGGAGCTGCATTTTGCTGTATAGCTGGGGTTAGCCTTAGGCAGAGAAAAGGAGAAACTGGCTTAGTATATTTTTCTTTTGCAACCTGCTATAATTATCTCAACAAATACGACTTCAGATCAGTATTTGCACTCTTCCTTAGTGAGAAGACTGGTAAGTTCAATTAACAATCAGTAAGCCCTCACTAGAAAAAGCACTGTTTACTCAGAACAGGAGCATTACAATGCAAATTAAAATGAGATGTAAGTGCCTGTCATGCTTAGGAGTGGCCTATGCATACCCCAAAGGAAATATAAATCTAAATGTCTTCCCTGTTCACTCAGCTCCTGCCCAGGTTTTGGCCTAACACACAGCTCATACCGAGGCCTGATTGTGTGCTGGGAGCATCGCCATTAGGTCAACTCAAGAGCAACATGTAGGCAGGACAGGATGGACAGGTAGGGATGGAGGTCATTATGCAGCTGTTATCACCTGCTGTTTGCTGTCTCCTGCAGCCATTGTCTCTTGCATCCTTGCATATTAATTGCCTAAAGTTTCTTCAGTATCCATTAATTTATGGAAATGGCATAGACCAAACTTATGAGCTGGGAGGTATAAATACAATAGCTTGCCCAAAAATATTTTGAAGCAGATCCAACAGTAGCCAGACTGCTGAGGCTTTTGTCCATCCTCATGTGGTATGGGGAACACCCACACTGTGAGGGAGGAGGAAGAATGGACACTCCCACCCATTACAGGGTAAGGGTTTTGCTCCTTGGCATGTGAGTTACAAGTTAGAGAACTTTTAAGTCATGAACTACTGAAGTGAAGAATGAGTGAATTCATGTTGCATTAGCCTGTACAAAGGAGACTGAGCCCACGTTTAATGCATTTGTTTTCCTTCCAAATAAGTTCTTAAAGTAAAATTTAGTTCACAGAGTATATTGTCCTATAAATTTGAGAGATATATATGGACAATGACAGTGCCCCTGGTGATTATTATGCCTGTTACAGTAGCAGGTTACTCATTTGCAAACTATCTATTCTTTCAGGTCAAGACTGCCAGTTTTGTAAGATTTAAGTTTTATTTCCTTTTCTGCCTCTCTGACTAGGTCTAACTACTTCAAGTATTCCTTCTAGAGGGGAACAGATTTCAACACCAACACTTTTAAAAGACCTTTCGGTTGCATGGCTTCACAGAAAGGATGTGGTCTTACTGGCCCATAACATCTTCCAGATTCTTAAGGAGCATCGTTTAGTACACCAGCTTCCTTTTGGGCTTGCTGCTGACTGAATTCCTGGAACTCTGTATATCTTTTATATCCCTAACACAGTAGTCTTTTGCTATGCTATGATCCTATTGCATTTGTCATAGTGGGTATTGATCACTTGTATTCAGGAATATCGATTTTCTGTAAGCTATGCTTTTCAATTATTTTGCATTTAAATAATTCACAAGCAAATAGAGCTTCTGTATAACAGTATACCATCCACCCCTTCTTACAAATCTCATTTTGGCAGTTTTTGTTACTGTTAACTTCCTGAATTGCTCTATTTATGAGTGAAATCACCATTTGCAATTTAACAGAAAACCAGGATTTCTTGTAACAGTAATTTCTGAGCTAGCAGTTGGTTTCTGTTCTATATATGGGGATTAGAGTTTTATTTAAGCCGTAAAAATAAATCTCATCTAAAACTAGAAAATGTTGCTGTCAAATGCTTATTCAATGCTATTTCAGTGCTGCAATAACAAATTAAAATTGATAATAGCACATACTGCATCCTACTGAGGATACCTAAAAGATCTAAAAATGACTATGCATTCAGACACACGAATCCCATAAGGTATTACACACTTTAACAGGAAACAAATCTACTGTGCCATATGGCAAATTGCAACCATATCCAAATACACATTATTTTGTGGCTATGAAATAAGATTTCTTTCACTGTCTAAAGTAGAAACGATAGCTAATTTTCACTTGATTATGCTCTCATTAACTTAAGGTAAGGAGGTTTTCTTTTGTAGGGGGTTTTGTTGTTGTCGGTTTGATTTGTTTTTTTCTCTTATCACTGTTGTGAATTATATTATCACAAACAGGACCACAAACTTATTTGGACATTCATAGATGATCAGACTATTAATTTCTTGTATCAAACCATAGAACTGTATGATTACATCTCCATTTAATTATATAATATCAATCACTTTTCAGACCATTACCTGTAAAGGAATAATGGAAAGGTTTTTTAGATGGTGAGGTAGCAAAACCCTGTCAATCCCCCAGACTTTATTGACTCATTTTAAAGAAACATGAAGGAGGCATACTAGAAAGGTGTGCTTCTCAAGATGCCTGTTTGTTTCAATCTAGGAAATACTAGATCCAATCTAATTTGGGGGATCATCCTTATTGGGAGATGGGCCTTAATCTGCATTTTTTATTATGATTTATTTTGTTTTGTTTAGTGGGTTTAGTTTTGTCTGCATTAAGGAGCAAAGTGCCATAACCCAATGAAACTTTGCTTAAGCAACGTCGTACTTGAAAACCAGCAGTAGTCACTGGCAAGGCAATGAATTTTTGTGTTCACAAAAAAAAATCCACTTTTTATCTTTAAGCAACATTTTATTATCAAGTTAGGGCATCCGAAATTTGACTTCAAGTCTACCTTTCAACAGTCTGCTTCTGTCCAGTGATTATTCCCAAATGTGAAGTGAATGAATCATATCTTTCTTTTAAAAATGAGGTAGAAGCTCCAATGTTCTTTACTGGGGAATCTTTTTTTTTTTCCATTCAAGGTAAATGAACAGAAAGAATATCCACTTTATCTGGGGAAGATAGATAGTGAACAGAAGTTTCTGACTGTACTGTACCTATGCAAAATGTGGTAAGCATGATGAGTCATTACTTTCAGGAAGGATAGCTACAATTGCTAAGCAAATACCCATGGAAAGACTTAAGCCTCAGTAGACCCTGCAGGAAATACCACTTTTTTCATATATATCTGAAGAAAAAGTTTGTCCAGTGTTTACAGAACTCAAAACAAATCAAAAGACAGAATCTCTTTTTCAGCCCCTCTGTTTTAAGAAGTGAGTCTTTTTTAGCATAAATATTAGCTTTTCTTCAGTGAAAGCCAGGAAGTTTAAATAACACCTTGTCATCAATACCAGTTAGAAAGGCATAGAGCACATCCCCATTGCAGATGAGGTTGCAGAGAAACTTAGCTGCCATATACTAAAAAGCACTTCTAAGTGTGAGTAAACTAAGTCTTGCAAGAGTCCTACAACTTGATAATATTTCAAGAAGCACCATAAGACATGAGAAGAAGGTTCAGTTTAACAAAACAGGTGAGGATAGCATACTTTTCTTAGAAATGACTGCTGTACGACGGCATATTTACTTGCTTTCCATAGCTGCAGAAATCTCAGAAATTTAATGAAAGCAAATACATAAAAATAAAAGGCAGAGAAAAGCACATAAAATAAAAATGTTAACCCCAAAACCTTTAGTTCAGCCATGTTGTAACCAACTGTAAGCGGTTTTTTATCAGTAAAAGGATTATGCTATCTTTTCTGTAGGTGGTGTTACCACTTATTATAGCATCCTATAATAGACATATAGCTGATTTATAGAACTCCAGCTGAAAAAAGTCTTGCAGACACCCTTCTGAATTCATCTTTCTTAGCTGGACAATTAATGTCCTGCTGTCCAACTACTTTTTTAAATGATGTGGTGGGAATTATCTCATGTGCTGTTTCTAGTTTTCCATTTACACCCAGAATCTCAAAGCACAGTCCCCAGAACTGATCTTACTAAGCCTGCACAGATATGAGTTCTAGGACAGACAGCATGAACTGGTTACATCGATACTGCTTGTAAGGTTCAAGTTTCGAGTTCAGACCAGTTGTCAATCTGTGCCAATTTTTTCCTCGCTTGGAGACTAATATTTCTCAAGCTGATGAAAAAAATAAACAAAACCCCAAGAAGAAAGCACTGATAAAACTTATCCAAAGTAAATTCAAGCTCAACCCTAAGGCAATATAATGCCATACTGAACTAATTAAAGTATTAAATAACAGACTGGAAAGTTTCTATCAAAGTATCACTGAAATAGCTGGCATAAGGTATAAAGAGACTGGGGGAATTTGGTTTGTTTAATATGGATAAGAGAAGATTTGAGGGGACTTAACTGCAGCCATTCATTGCATTAAGGATGGGGTATGCAAAAGAAGAACCCAAAATAATCTCAGATCTGCACAATGAAAGGATGAGAAGCCATACTCATAGACTACAGTATAGAAATTCTAGTTGGACACAAGAAAAATTTAGTACCAAAAGAACGCAGTGGCCAAGAGCTGGAACACGTGGACTGCAGAAGCTGTGAAATAATTATCCATGAGATTTTCAAAACTGGATTGACAGGGTCCTAAGCAAACTCATCTAGATTTGAAGCTCGTCAGGCATTGCAAACTTGAGTGATCCTTTCCAATTTTTCTTCTATGATTTCCCTGAAGCATGCCCTGAACAACAATGCAGTCAGTTCTGGGCTTCCCATATGAGATAGATAAGGAGTGGCTGGAAAGAGATCAGTGAAGGGCCATAAAGACGATGAAATTACTGGACCATCTCTTCTATGAGGAAAGGCTGAGATGGATGGGGCTATTCAGCCTGGAGGAATGCTCAGGGAGGATCTCATTCATGTGTATAATTAACTGAAAGGAAGATGCAAAAAAGACGTAGCCAGGCTCTTTTCAGTGGGTGTCCATTGACAGGACAAGAGGTAATGGGTGAAAACTGAAGCACAGAAGGTTCCCTCCGAATATCAGGAAACACTTTCACTGGGAAGGTATCCAAGCACTGATACAGGTTGCCCAGAGAGGTTGTGAGAACTCTACCCTTGGAGATATTAAAAAGTTGTCTGGATGTGGCCCTGGGCCACCAACTCTGGGTGGCCCTGCTTGAGCAAGGGAGTTGGACCAGATGATGTCCAGAGGTTCCTTCCAAACTCAGTCTTTTCATGATTCTGCAGTACATGGTATGGTAAATTCTCCTGGCACTGTGTTGACAATACAGATTAATCCTGTGAGTTTCTCTTTCTTTTTCATGGTCACAACTATAACTTACCTGAATGTTATCAGTATTCAATACTTGATGACTGGTTTTGTCCCATTTATAAATTTTGAAATTCTTATCACATAGTTATTAATTACTTGACAATTAATTTCATATATTTTGATTAAAACAGGAGTACTGAGTATTCATGATCTTCGTAGCCTTTAATAGAAGTACCTTTTTAAAGTGACATTTGTTTTAGGTATAGTAAGGCATTACTCAAGTTAATTGTGGAAATGTCTTGCTAGGTCCCTGAAAATATTATGTAACCAAACTTTTAAAATAAATTGAAAAGCACCCCCTTCCCTCTCCCCGTCACAGCAACTTTTTCTCCAGTGCTCACAGAAAATACAAGAAAAAAGAAATAAAAAATCTGAGCTTCAAAATGAGATTCAAATTTAATGCATTTGGCAATAAGAATTTATTCCCAGTTTGAACTCTAATACACAAAGTTCTATCAAGGTTAAGTAACAATTTAAAGAAATAAACACAGATGATATCTGCTGGTCCCTGTGTAAGCATCAGCAATGCAATTAAATAATTGAACTGTTCTACCTTGTGCTGGAAGCAACGTTTTCCCTGAAGTAATTAATGTTCACAGGGAAGCAAAACCAAATGCAAACCATGCAACTGTATGTGACATGTTTAAGAAAGCCTTAGGGTTTATTTTTCTAATAGTGTTGGCTACATAAAGCAAAAGCTCAAGTGAACATCTAGGTCTGCTAGTTAACAAGACTCTCAAATACAGTAGCTGTCTAGCAACTTTGCTGTCTGAAGAACTCTAAGGTTCTATAGGTTTTTTTGCTCTTTGTTTGCTTGGTGTTTTTTTCCCTTCTCTTGGCATTTCTGGATAAGATTAACCAGAAGAATAAGTGGAGCTTTTCTGAGGAACCCATAGGTAGCACACTGAGGCATACTTCCTAACAAATGTATTCAACAAGCAGACTGGCTGATAAAGTTTCTTTATTTTATTTTATTTTATTTTAAGCTAAATAGAATTTTTTAATTAGGCTTAATTTAGAATCATGTTCATTTATGTCCCCCTTAATTATTTCTTAAAAGTATTTTTGCTATAAATGAAATTAAAGGATAAAGTATTCTCACATACAGCACATTTATTACTATAGTGGCATGCCACAGACCAGTTCAGCATACAGATTTCTGGTTTTTCCATATCATTTCCAGCAACAGTAGGAATAGGGATAAAACTGTGTTGTTGGTTTGTTTATTTTGTTGTGGGGTTTTTTTGTGACAAATAGACCAGCTCCCATTTTTTTAAGAATTAACAGGAATTAGACAATGGCTATCCATCAGGGCTCGGGTAGGTATATGGGGACTCATAGAATCATAGAATGGTTAGGGTTATATATTAAAAGGAGAAAAATCAGGATAAAACACACATATTTTTCTATTTACAATAACAAAACCTTATGCTCAGACAGTTCAGCTGCTTTATTTCTTGCTGCCAGCTCAGAAGTAAGAATGGAATCAAATGGACTTTCCACTCATTTGGTTTTTGTGGTTTAATATTTGCCAAGTAATTCCAACCACAATTCCTTGGTTATTTCCAGGACTTCTTAACTTCCTAAATGGGAAAAAACTGGTACAGGATGCCCATTATAGCTGTGGGTGCAAGAGTGAACATTCTTGTTTATCTATATATATTTTATCTATATATTTTCATGTTTTAGGAAACTACAAAAATGAGATTAATTTAGTGTTCTGCTTTCTTGCTACTTCTATTTCCCTTTTATTCATTTGTGACTGGAGCATTAAAGCACTGCATGGATTCTTCATTTTATTTTTATATGAGAATATAAATACACACTACAATTGTTTCTTATGGATTCACAGTTGAATGAAATGCTGAAGTGTTATATTTTTAATGTAACACTCAACTTTGTAAGTTAAGCAGTAGTATAAAGTGGTCTGAAGGTCTGTTTGAGTTGAAAGATGATTGCAGATACTCCTGAGACTTGTAGGAATTGTGATTCATTACTGGGTAGTTTATATTTGAATTTATTAATAATATTATGAAATAATGCAAACTCTTTCCAGTGACAGAGGGATTCATGGAGAGTGTTAGTGCTTTGTGACATGACAAAATGACAGCTTTCACTTCAGTGTGTGTAAATTGCTATAGAGTGACACCTTTGCTTTGCTGTCAAAGGTTTTCTGTCTGAAAAGATGTCCAGTATCCCCTGCTGCTCATTAAGACAAGCAGAATACATTGGTTTTTGAGGAAAGCAATAGGGAACTACCATCTCAATTTGCTGGTTTAAACACTTTTCTTTTGCTCCACTGACATTAGCACATATGGAAAACAAGACAACAATCAAAGTGGAGAATACAAAATGCAAAAGTCTTTACAGAGGGTATCCACAGTAGTCAGTATAAAAGTGGTAAGACTGCTCTAGAAATAAGTAGGGTGGAAACTAAGCTAGAAATCGATTGAGATTAATGAGATACAAAATGACTAAGCAGATGAAGGGCCTAACTGAGCTGAAAATGGATGGGGAAATATAGGATCCATATGGTTCCTAGTGCGCTTTTCATTTCTTCATACAAGTATTCAGAAGGAAGCTGTTAAAAAGAGTGCAGGAGAAACCAAGTGACTCAGGAACATCACAGCCTCATTCCAAGTTTCAAGGAAGACTTCAGTGTTTTGCTTCTGGTTTTGTTAAGTCTCTCTCCAGGTGGATAGATCTCATTCTCGGTTATGCTAGCATGTTTCTGATCAATCATCCCAGGGAGGTACAGTAGTATCTGCAAGTGAATCTTTTTTTGCAAAGATCTGCATTTTGCCTGAATAGAGATATTAAGCACTTTATTCATTTTGGAGAAGCTAATGTCTGACACTTTCATAAGGATTTACACTTAATTGAGGGAAGCATGTTTCAAATGGGTGGTATAATGGTACGATGGAAATTCCTTCATACACACCAGTGGTTGGTATTAAGACATAACCTTTGTTTACTTTTAGCTCTGACCTCTCTCTCCTTTAAATTGTGCAGCAATTTTACCCAAGTAAAAGTCATGAAATGATGCTACACCAGAATAGGAGCATGTCAGAGTGTTGTGTGGGCCAGGGGCTTCCCACAGCAAAGAGTATGACTGACACTTAAGTGCTACACAGCATTGTGAAAAAGGCAACCATACTTAGATTCAGTTCCTCACCCTATCAAAATAATGTCAGGAAACTCCTGTTGCTGCTGCTGCCACTCTCATTAAGAAAAAGAATTCCAATCTTCTTTTTGCTTCTCATGAATAAATTATTTTCTACTTATTTTTCACCATTTTTAATTTCAAAATATTTTTGAATGCTTATTTAACTATTTCTCTTTGTTTGCTACTGTTTACAATGAACTTTTGAACTTGTATCTATAAATTGTATAGGTTAATGAACATCTTTCATTTCCTCAGAATGTTTTCAGATATTATTTTCTATAATCCATAATGCTCAGCTTATTCTGCTACACTAATATTTACCAGACTGAAAGTGAAAAAATATTCAAGATGGTTGATAGGGTATTTTTATAACCTCTAAAACCCTTACATCCTAATTTTATATAAAAGTATAATATTGACAGGTAGAAGGTGTAGAAAGAGGGCTAGATTTCTAATTGTACTGTAAAAAAATCTTCTTATATATCTCAGAGGTATTGTTTCATATAACAGACAGGTTTTCTTAGGCATTATCTTTTCTCTTAACAAAGCGCTTGCCTATCCCCTGCCAAATCAGATACAAAGCCATTAGAAAACGAAGGTTTAGGCTCTCCTGCTTTACCATTGTTATTGCAGGATGAATTGAAACAATGATAACAATGAGAAAATTCAGTAACAAGGACAGAGATGTAAAGCCTTAAAATAAACTGTGAGTTGTGATTATAGTAACAGCAATTTCATTATAAAATTGAGCTGGGCCAAAGGCTGTGGCTTTAGTGGCTTTGGGTGCTTCTTGTTTAGGTTGAAAGTTATTGAAAAGTTAACATGTATTTGTACACGATACTTCCATTTATATAGTCTTTTAACTTTAGCTTTGTCAGGAAAATTCAACTATAAAATTATTTTCTCTCTGTTTTATGTAAAAAGAAACAAAGTGTTCCTTTCTTTGAACTCATTACTCATCTTTGGGCCTGAAACGCTTTCCTTATCACCAATACAGGCTTTTTTACTTAAATTCCAGGCAAGCTTTTAGACCTAGTTCTTGGCTTCTATTTCAGCTTCTTTTATCATTCAAAAGCATTTAAATGGTTTTAATCTCATGTTTGTAGCTCTAGGATTTCGTTTCCTATTTACTTTTTTTTTGGACATGGTTTTGCCAACCGCTTTGCAGAGAAGCTGGCTTATTTTTAAAGCTTCACTCCATCCCTACTTACAGATTGCAAAGAGACAGATTTACTTACAAAGAACACCCCCACCACAAGTGTCTTTGAAGACAGCTTAGCAAGAAGAGGAAGAGAAGGTGTAAGAGAGGATATAAATGTGTAGCTGTATAATTAAGAAGTCATATGCAAGATTTGAAACTGATTAGGAAGGCAAGAGAGAATACAAAGCAGTACAATTTGGATGAAACATATTGTCTACCTATTCCTCTCCTTATTTGTATTCAACATATGAAAACCCAGAGAAAATACTGCCTCCCTGATGAG
>JAOSLQ010054562.1:0-12334 GCA_025629905.1 Lorius lory
TCTTGCAGGGGGGTTGGACTAGATGATCTTTTGAGGTCCCTTCCAACCCTTGGGATTCTGTGATTCTGTGATACATTCCTGTATCATCCATGCTGATGATGTCCTTTCTCATGCACATTTCTGCCTTTTTTTAAGGTTCCAATCATGCTGTTTCATATTTGTCCTATGCCATCTGTGTGCCCTAATTGCACTATCCTCCAGAAATGCTTGCAAAGTTTACAGAAGAACATGTATGATCTAGTAAAACTGTTGATATTTGTTAGCTTTCCTCTTTGGCTATTCATCCCACTGCCTTCTGCACCCCTCATAGCTCCAAGCTATCTAAATGAAAGGCAAATGGCCTTTGGAAGAGTCAGCAATACAGGTTTCTATATAAATACTTCTGCATGCAAATTGTATATACATATTAGATATGCAGGTTTGTATATATGAAGATTCACCAAGATCATCCGTACTGCATTTTCTACCTTTGTTGTTTTCTTCTGCATCCTTTCTAGATAACTTGCTCACATGTTCTTTAAAGAAGCACAACAATGACAGCTTTAAATTTACATAGCTTTCAGAACACAGCACTAATTCTGACACTGATATTTCCATGCTATTGGCATGACCAGTCTGTTTTAAACACTACATAATCCCCTAAATGTAAGTGTTTCATAGCCATGCTGAATGACATGCATTTAAAGCCAAATAAGAAAATCTTTTTCCACCATGGACAAAGCTTATTCCTGATTTTCTGCATCACTTTCCTTTTCTACTCATAATAACTTAATCAGTGATCAGGGCATATAAACAGTGAATAATGGGGCCCTTTAAATTTAATCTTCCTAGCTAAATTGATAACTGAAGAGGAAATGGGATACACAGGCTACAGAGGATCAGGACCCAGCTTTCTTTATTAGATTTACACCAGGGAAAAATAACTGGCCTGCTGTAATTAAAAATACATCAAGATCAAAATGTGCAAATGACAACACAAAACTTTAGAGTATATACACACAGAGAAAATGAAAAATTATTGTTTGGTTAGTAAATTAATCATAAGCATTACATAGAGTGTGCGAATTCATCTCTGAACTATCAAAACCTGCTTTTCAAAAAAGTAGATATACAAATATTCACTGAAAACTGAGAGACAAAATAAGATGGGTTGAAAACTCATCCCTCTGGAATACCTATATCCTATGATTCTACACTGACAGACATCATTAAACCTTCCTTCCTTGAGTGCAAAATTTTCAACAATATTCTTGTACACCACGCATAGGTCTTGAATGCTTTCTCTTATCTCCAGTCTCTCTGGCCCTGTTCAGCCTGCTGCCTGCCAGGGACCAGGACCTCCTTTGCAAAGCTACCCTTACCCCACCAGCACTTCTGCCAGGGCTCTCCCTGCCTGGGTCAGAGTAATACAGTGCTCCTGCCACAAGTGCACAGGGGTCCTGTCGGTCCCTTCCTTCTGCCAGTCCTGGTCTCAGTGAGTGTCAAGCGCTGTCCTCACACCTCACACATCTAAATCCAAGGATTCAGTATTTTTTTCAGACCAGTTTACTGAGTTTTGAATGGTGCCCGAAATATTTAGCAAGTTTTAATGGCCTTTAATACACAAAACAAACTGAGATTAAGTAGTTGCACATGTACTTCAGAAGACCTTAATTCACATAATTAAAGGGTATTTGGCTATCAGCTAGCCAGCATGACTGCCTTTCCTAGAAGTACACCCTCTGAAACACATGATGCTGGCAAAGCCAGTGTCCTGGCAGTGTGATGTTATTTCTAGGAGAGACACACCTGTAGGATGGCATTGCGCTGGCACAGGTGAACATGAATTGTGCACCTGGTTATTCTATTTATTTGAATAGTTGATTGTTATGGTGGGACTGCAAAACATTCAGATGAATTTCCAGGCCATTTTTGTAAAGGCTTATCTGTTGAAAATTCCCTCTGAGCACATAGTATCACTTTACGTACTTCTCAGGAGCTGTGCAGAAAATCTAGAGAGAAAATAGGAGCAGAGATGGAAAGGAGTTTAGGGGGTAGGGAGGTGGGTGGGGGAACAAGTTCCATTCACCTTTTTTCATTTCTTTTGTTCTATTTATACTAATTTAATTTATTTTTTTTTACTAATAAATTAACAGAAGAGCAATATTTACACATGCAGATGGCAGTTATTTTCCTTGAGCATAGGAGTTAGTATTAGTAGCAATAGATCTCACCCATAGTCACTGCTTTTGTGTAACTCCAAACAGAATGTAAGCCTTGAAATCTCCTGATTGTCTCATTAGGCAGGCTTTATTACGGAACTGTAAAACAATTTGCATTACTTAATCTTCTGAATCCAGATGAGGCTCTAATCAATTACAGCCATTAAGTATGGGGGCATAATGTAACAAGGAACCTAATGCATTCAATTAAGAGTCAGGTAACTGTATCTTCTCTATCATAGAAAAAAAGTCATAAAAATAGATAAGTTATACAACACATGAGACAAACAGCTTATTGTTCAGGAAAACAAATTATTTTGTTATGTGGTAGCCTGTGACACAAAAGAACCATAGTAAATCCATTCTCAGGATTAATGTAGGGAGAATTTCAGCTTAAGCTGAAATTTACAAAGAAATTTAAGGGAAATTCAATGCAAATTCCCCAGCCTACAAGCAAATATTCAAATATCATGTGATGAGGTTGCACTGATTAACTTCACAACCCTTTTCCTCTTTTCACTCTTCCAATTAGGGCTACATTTTACCAGCTTTCTTTCCAGCGAAAACAGGATATAGAGAGGTTTGAAAAGACAAAATACATAATACACAATAGACACATAGAGTGTTCCTGAGTGGTGAGTGTCATCAAACTATATTAAGCAAGTTTCTAACACTTTTTGAAATATGTGCCAAATTAATAACGTCTCCATCTGGAAACACAAGGTTTTATTTAACTCTCTTGCAGAATCAGGTAAATGGAGACACACAAAATGAAGAAAATTAGATTTTTGAAATAAATATTTCTGAAATTCGACACACTTCAGTGATAAAATAAAGAAATAATTTAAAATTCAAAAGGATGCAGCATAAAACTATTTCATGTTCCAAATGTGCAAGACAACACTTTTCTAAAGAATTCTAATCTGTGGACCCAAAAAAATAACAAAGAACCACAAATGACAACCAGCATATGTAGAAAAAGTATTTACTTTTTTGTTCTTTACCACTTTCTTTTAGAGCAAATTAAAGCAACTAAAATATCGAAGCATCACAGGTAGCAAAATGAGTTTTGTTCACGCAAGGAAGTTTGATACTATGTTTGAAACGGTGGAAAATATAACAGCTGAATGAGAAATTGAAAAGTAACCAGCTGCTAAACCAAAAAAAATTGGTTTTATGGCTGTGAATTTGATCCAAAGACGATTTTTATGAATAAACTTTGAAATCAAATTCATATTTCTTAATTTAAAAGCATGGAGCTTACATGTATTAGTGACGTGCGAATTCTTGGTTAAGACACAGCCCATATCATAGGAAACACAGCAACATTTTAAGAACTACAGGCTACAGAACAGAAAACTATAACTGTGCAGAGAAGCAGGTGACATATGTCTGAAAGACTACCATATTCTATACTATATAAATTCCATTTTTAGTTTTATAATTATCCAGTTAATATGTGCAGATATAAATTAAAGTAATTAAAATGTTTAGAAATAAAAATGAAAGATGTAGAGTCAAAAAAGAGCTTTGAATAAACATGGCAATTTTTGCCACTTTGAGATGGGGGTAGAACACTAAGAAATGTTGCCAAAGTGCACCTGCAATTCTTGTTCATAAATAAAACTAATCATCCGCTAACTCATCTGATATTTTAAAAACAAGTAATTTTTATCTATGTTTGATATTTTATCTGACTTTTAAGGCTATGATCAACGTAAATCAAACTTCAAAATTTCAAACAAATAACTATTTTTGGAAATAAAAAAAAAACCAGCCAAAAACACCTGTTTTCACAAAATGCATGCATGTGCTTTGGAGTTTTCTACAACACAATGTCATTGAAGAAAAAAAAAAAAAAAGAAAAATCCGACTACAAATTGAGAATTTATGTGGCCAAAAAGTCAGTAACCAGAACTGAAGTTAATGAAGGAAAAGATCTCTGCATTTCACTAATGGATCTGGAACTAACCACTGTCAGAGACAAGATACTAGACAAGTAAATCCGAAATTACATGATATGGCTCATTACTTAATCTTGTGATACTCTTTCTATGCTCTTGACTGTCATAAAGAGACGAGTACTCTTGTCAACAGGTTGTCTTCTGTGTTATCACTGGATCATGTGTGCTCCTTGTATAACACTAGCAATATCTGTAATGCCATGACAATCATAGATGCAAGTCCTTCTTAATGACAACAACATGCAGAAACCAGTAATGATGTTAAGACTGTCAAAACAAAACCAATCTTAAGGGTGCTTTGTAAAGGCCGAAAAATATTCTGCCTGTGATTACAAAATCTTGTAGCCACCATTCAGTCCCACCTGCCCTGTTTGATTCCTGTTAGATGTGCTGATAAATTGAGTAGCAAGTCTGGAAACAAATGAAGCTGATAATTCCATCTCAGTGAACAGAATTTGTCAAACACTGAGGCATTTATCTGGGACATGGGAAATCCATCACACCTTTCTGCCATCCAAAGCAGATATTGAATGAAGCTTTCCCTATTCTCTGCAGAATTCACAAACAACAGGCATAAAAAGTTGTTCCCATTTTTCTGTTCTCTGATTCACTGTATAATTAATTTTATTTTCCAGTTGGAAAAGGTTCAACAAGTGATATTGAAGAAAGATATCCCAAAGAGTGTTTCTGAAGGTTAAGGTACTTCTGAATTCAGAGGGCAGAACTGGAAACCCCAAACAGCAATGCTTCTTTAGGCTCTAAGGTATGACTAAAGGAGGGAGACCCCACTATTTTTTTAATATCATATAACACAGAAAATTCTTTTCATGTTACATCTTTCCAGTTTATGTTCCAGCAAGTACTTTTAATTTATACAAAGTCATGAACTCTACTAGCAAGGTATCTTAGTTTTTTACCTTGTTGCTCATTATTTAATCTTTCAAGGGGGGATGAGGATCCTGCCTTGTTTTGTTTTTCTTCATCTTTTTTAATTTTTCTTTTTTTTTTTCGTGTCCAGATGACAAGAGAACTCAGCATGAATTTTAGAGGTGTTAGAAATAATCCTGTTTTGTGACTTTATTTATTTATTTAATACAAAATCTGACTTTGCATCATAGAATAACTGTGTTTCTTTCTGCTCTCCTTAACAGTTCAATGAAAGAATAACGCATACGAATCATTTTACTGCTTAAAACTTTTGAATAAAACATTCTAAGCTTGTCATACTAAATGACAGACTGAAATGTCACCATTGTTTGCTTCAGACAAATAATCCATATACTTTATGAATAATTCATCTGATCTTTACGAATGTTTAACAATATTGAGTTTAGCTAAATTTCAATAGTATGGTGGTTCAAACCTGCTTAATCAATTTACACATGTGCCTCATCGATTTAAGTCTGTATTCAGATCACTCTATGTTAACCCTGACAGATTAGGAGGTTGTTATTTTCCACCACACAGACACTAACACTACCCAAGCTGTGCAAGCCGTGTCATTCAGTATCCTCCTTGTGACCATTCTGAACTGGAGAACCTACAATAAGTCAAGATTGCATGTCCATCACAATAGCACTAACTGCAGGCACACGTATCTAGTAGTAGCTTGTCTCAGCGCCATCAGATTTTGAAAAAGATATGAAACACTAGTCTAGATAAAATTTAAATCCTCCCCAAGCTTCCTGTCCATGCAACTCAAAAAGAAATCTGAAAACAAAAGCTTTTGAGTGGCAGGGAGAAGGGAAAACAGTTTATAGCAAAATGCACATGTGCACACACACGCTCGCACATGCAGAGTCCTGATGGCTCTCTTTAGCCTCCAAAGTGGAAAGACGTGGGTTTGGTAGCTTTGAAGATACCAGTTTTGTGATAGGTACCAGCCCTGTATTTCCCATTTTGCACAGCTCAGTACAAAATCTTAAAGGGCTGTAAGATTGCAGGATCAGGAACAGAAGAGTTGTGGCTGTACATTTCTAAAATAGTGACATTTTTCCCTTAAGACATGCCATATGTTTTTGTGTAAAAAGGCTTGCACAGTGCAAATGCAAAAGAAAGTGAAATCTATCTGGTTTTATATGACAACAGCAGACAACCATAAATGGTCTCTTTCTTCTAGTGCTTAAGAAGTTTACATAATGAATTTAACTTTCTTGATTTAAAATTTATGCACAGTCATGGAGCAAGGCTGGAAAGTGGGACAGAATCTCTGTTGCAGTAAACAGTTTTTCCTAAAATTATTTATCCCATATAACTTTTGAACTTGCCAAAATCTTGTTACTTCAACATGTTTAAATTTCTGTGATGAGGAAACCAAAGGCAGAAAAAATTGCAAACAAATTTTTAAAAAAGCAACAAAATTCAAATCTGCAAAAAAGCACTGCCTGGTGAATTCACAGATTTTTATTGCTGTTTCATAGATGAAGAAAATATAAAATAAATTAACAAATCCTATATGTTCAAGTATAGCTCTTTAGACAACAGGCATCTGGTATATGACTAAACTTCCTAGCTCTCACTACAAAAGTCTTCAAAGTAGCATGAAGTATTTTGCACCATGCATTCTGCTTTTGCTTAAAAGAACAAAAAAAGATGATAAAAATACAAAGCTTTAATGTTTTAGGGTAGGACGGGGTTCCCTTCACACACAAAAGAGTATTTTTTCTGGGCCAATTGACTTAATGTTTGGTACTAATTTCCTTCAGAAATAGCCCTGTAAAGGAAAACCATAATATCTCTTTTGGCATGATGCTAGCTTTTCAATTCTCCTAGTGTCAACAGCCTCCTTTCTGAAAGACTTTTCCACAATATTTTCTACTCCAGTGCCAACAGATGAGCAGTAACTGGAAGGTTACAAGTATCGATTGCAGAAGAAAAGCAGTATCAATATTATCAGCTCTGCAGGGGAACAAAAAACAAAACAAAACAAACAAAAAAACCAAAACAAACAAAAAAACCCCAAAGCTAAGCAAACAAACAAAACCCCCAACCCAACAACAAACACAAACAAACATTATTTCTTGTAATTTCCACCTTGGCAAACTAGTTAGGCAAGCCATACAATCTGTTTAATTGAGTGAAAAATAGGGAGGACAATAAGGACAATATGTCTCCTCTTCCTTACACATTTCTGTTCTGTCTTCTAGCCATGAATTTGAGCTTCTATCCATGAATACCTGCATTTGAAATACAGCTGTAAACTGCTGAAAGCTTTGTTACACTTCAATTTTGACGTCTAATATTATCAAATAGTAAAGAGGGTAATGTAGTAACTGGAAATCTGGACAAAAGGTCTCAGAATTATCTGCATTCCTCAATGCAATCTAGACAGCAGAATAATCCAGCTGGGTTCTGAAAGTATGAAATATATTAAGACCAGCAAGACACTCCAATTCTCTATGCTTCTTTCAAAAATTTGTTTTGATTTTCAGCCTAGCATACATGGAGGCTGACAGAAATCCTAATACCTTTAAATTACGGAGCTGGAATTTGCTGATCTGTGCAATCTCACCATTAGAAGGTGAAAGAGAGAGTATTTTTGCATATAAATTTAGATGGGACTGCAAGACTGTTAGGTCATCTGCAGGCATATAAGCAGATATGGGAAATGGCTTCTACTTTTTGTACAAAATCTGATATTGAGTGACCTTGGATTTACGATTACCCTAGTGTATCAAAGTCTGCTTACTGTGTGGGGCACAAACCATTTGTGTTATTACAAAACTTCTTCTCTTTAAAACACAGTTATTGTCATAAATAATGATTTTAAAATCTTTGATTAAATACTCTTAAAATTAAGTCCAGACGAGCTCAGTTGAGCTCGTCTTAACTGTCTAAGCATGAGCACACTAAGTAATGCGACTCCGAGCTGAATGAAATGTTATACCTTCTCATTTAGTAATTACATCCAAGTTAAAAGTTGTAGAAATAGTGAGTAAAGCAGCAAAAATCACGACAATAAAAAATTGTAAGGAAGATGTTCTTCTATACTAAAGAACTAAGATACTCTGCCAGGAGAAATCTCTGTTGTATCCACTCTTCATTTCATCTTCTAGCAATTTAGTGAGGATAGTAAGCATTGTGAATAATAATGTGTTAATAAATTTTGATTGTAACATCAGGATATAATTATCATCCCCTGAATTCAGAGTGAAATTCTTACATTACTTGCAGTTATGTTATTGTGAAAAAAATAAGAGTTGAAAATAAATGGATTTTTTTAATTAATTTTAATGTGCTTGGGAATAAATCCTTCCTGACAATATGCTGTCATCACCACGACCTTGAAAATTACTTCTCCTTGTTCAGGAGCCTCATGTAAAATATTTACTTATGGAAACTTAGCCTCTATAATATTAATACAAGTGAACAAAAAATGGATTGCTGAATCAAACTTAAGAATAGGAAAATATTAACCAAAATACTTTTTAGTATTTATTCTGATTTTTAGGGTGGGTTATAAAGTAGAACTAAGCATTTAAATTTTTTTTTTTGAAATTTTAAGCAAAATATCTTGTGCTGGCAAATACAAATTTGAACCAGAAGACTTATTTTTCAAGTAGTATATTTAGCAATATACACATATGGTGAGAGGAATATATAAGGAACTCAATTTTTTTTTTTTAGTAAATAATGCTGTGGTGTATTTTAAATAAAATACCCTTCTTTCTCTAGGGATTATTACTCGTAGTACTTCTGTACCTTTCCTATCTTCAGGAATACATAACACAGGGCTATGTATATCCGGGAAGAGATGTACTTTCCTGGCAATGGAGGAAGTAAAACAATTTTAGTGAGCATATTTTCTTTTTCCCTCCAACCTCCCCTTTGCCTCGTTCACATTACTTAACATTTCGCATGGATAAAAGCACAAACAAACTAGCGAGAATTCCTTTCAAGAAATTAATGAGAAAGAGACAAAGAGAGGAGAAACCAGGAATGAATAATCATGCTTCTGCATTCACCTTTTCAGACTGAACAACTCAACAACACCAAACCTTCTCCAGCCTGTGACGGGCAACATGAGCAATAATCTGAGAAAAATTATCTTGTTCTCCCTTTTTCCTGCAGTTGCAACCTGAATAGGAAATAACTGCCTACAGTAGACATCAATGAAAAGGAGAGAAAGGTGCTGCAATATTTAAAGGATGTAGCAAAAAAAAAGAAGTGGTTCAGGGAGAGTGTTAAGTCTTGGCACTGGGCTTTCAGCTAAGGTCATATTTTATGTCACAGGGAGACTAGGTAACTGGATAAATGCTAGTATGCAAGCTTTTCCATAACCAACTGTTGACACGTATACTTTTTAAAAGAAGTATAGAAATTTTTACAGAGAAGCAAATCCATTTTTGTCAGGTGTGCAAATATTAATGCATTTTCCTCCAAAGATACATGGAGGAAAGATTGGCCAGCTTCAGAGCCTATTACCCAAGCAACTATGTTTGGACATTCTTGACAAGATTTACCTTTTTATCTCTAGGCACTATCAAAATATTAAATCTGGTTTCACAGCATGGGAGGGGAAAAGGTCGGGGAAAATTATTGCCCTTTACTGGGTGAAATGATAACTGAAAATTTCTTACTGCAGTTGTGTGATTCTCTGTCAGATTAATTTTTAATTCTTTAATTTTGCAAAGGGCAAATCTTAAGAGGTTTTTGTCCATCGTCTACAACACATAAAATTTAAAAATGTCATGAGCATCGATCAAATAGCCATAATTACACAAGCGCATGCCTTCTGCTCTTGGTGCAAATCCAAATAGCTCAGCGCTGACTAAGTAATGGGTGGATAAAGAATAGCTGATGTGTACTCTTGCAGAAGATATACAGAGCTGATAAAAATAGTAAAAATAGTCATGATAGATTTCTCGAAAAAGAGGCAATATAATTCACATTTTAAACCATAAATTTTTACAATGCACATTAGAAATAACCCCAAATGTAACAAGAAAGCAAATGCATAGACAGATACCTCTTAAAAGTTTTTAACATATGTATACTGCTTCTCTGTTCCAGGATACCAGAGCTACTGCTTAGTTGTCCATTTCTAAAGCTGTGTTGTGCCCCTTTCACTTGCACTGAGCTGAAACTTTCTTCAGATGTTTTCTGATAAGTTTCAATTTTCCCTTTTGTAGAGCTAGCCTTTATTTAAATAAGGTCGGTAGGATCTTGTCCTCAAACATAGCAATCATACTTGTTTCCATTTGTAAGAGTAAAGCTTTTAACGACCATATCTCGAGCTCTGCTACTAGCATAACATCTGCCATATCCCTAAATTTAAATAACATCTGCCATAGGCATACATATATTTAAAAACAAGTATCTCAGCTACAGTTAAAATAGTAGTTTATTGGATTATATCTAAGCAGTTGAGAGTGATAGTAAGGAGAAAAGCATGGGTGTAATTATTTGTATACAGATTTTGTATGTTATACATTTTTTTTTTACACCGAATTCACCATTAAGTGAGGATTTGTTCATACTAAGTATGCTTTATTTTTAATAACACAAGTTCTACAATTAATATAATAAATAAAATACACACTAAATTATTTATTATAATTTTATTAATTAAATGTAATTAAAATATTTGTTATGGTTATAAATTTAAATATTTAAATTTAAGGGAATTCATGTTAACTTATTTTTTAAATATGGAAACTTCTCCTCTTTAGTTGGCTTTCCAGAAATCCTGCTGAGACTGGAAGGAGAACGAATAAAAAATTCCTCCTTAGAAATCTGATCTATTTTTGACCACAGCAATAAAAGTAAAAAAAAAAATAAAAAATAATCTTCACTATAATTTAGTAAGTAACTATCAAACTACTATGCAACATAAACATTCATTTTAAGAAATACTTTGGATATTTAAGTGCTTTTAATCTCAACAGAAATATCACAGAGATAATCTCATAGAGATCTTAGTTACCAGGTAGAACATACTGGATGGTATAGGTGGTGGTGGTGTTAGAAGACATTATAATGAAATGAGAGAACCAAAACATGTAGTTAATGGACTTTTGAAACTACAAAATTTGAAGAAGTTCAGTTCTTCCTGATAGTTCTTCCATTATCTCTGACGTATAGCAGTGAGAAGAACAAAGAGGGTTTTGTCCAAAACAGCATTTCCACAGCAAGTTCCAGCTATGGACTGCTGTGTTGCTATTTAGTGTTACTGCTCCAATGTCTTTTCTGGTATCTGAAATTAGCCTCAGCAGTGAAGCCAAATGCATTAAAGAACCAACTACATACAACCCACTTTTTCAAGAGATACTGACTGTTTGGAGCAGCTTTTTTTTAAAGAATTCCACTGACATTTTTTTGTGAAGATAATGCCCATCACCTTTTTTCCCTTTTATATGCTGAAGTCCATCCACACTGAACCAGGTAAGTACTACCATGCAGAATCATTCACCACAAGTCAAAACCAGCACTGCAGAGCTGTAGAAGAAAACTTGCCACAGTGCTAGAGCTCCTTCCTCACTGCTGGGGTGAGCTTGAGGAAAGCTGAGGTTTGTTCAGCTTACATCAGTAGGTGAGCTGTTGCTACTGCCTGTACCTGGTCCAAATGAGGGAGAAAGACACAGCAAGTAAACAAATACATAGAACAAAGTAAGAATCCAGGAATTCTCAGAGAAAAGAAACTTGTATTATGAATTGTCTTAAAAGCTCTGAACTTCCCACGATGTACAGTAAAAAAGTGACCCAGAACTGAATACTCTCTTCAGGCAAAGGTAGAGATCAATTTCTACAAGCACATCCTCTTCCAAGTCAAGCTTGTAAAGACTACTTATTTGCAAACATAAAAGCCTAGAAGTTCACTGTGATTCTATATATCATGAAGCTGAATTATAATTAAAAGAGAAACTGTATGCTTGAGTCGCCTATTTAGTAGTCTTAAATAATGTCCTGTTTATAGAAGAAAAGCATGCATATTTTTACAACCAAATGTTAGAATGATAGATTAAATATCTTAGCTAAAGCCATCTATGTCATAAGCCAAGGCTTTAGTTGTCTTTTGTTGTCTGTTCTCTACAGGATTCAGGAATAATCCAAGTACCTCTTAAGAATTCAGGACACAGGGGAGGAACTTCCGAAGGCTAGGAGGATTGGGCAGGTGAATAAATGGTTAAAGGGCTGGTGTCATAGTCAAGGGTTTGGGTGTCTTGAGCA
>JAOSLQ010054566.1:0-14612 GCA_025629905.1 Lorius lory
GGCTACATTCTTTGGATTCTCCTTCCTAACTCTCCGGGAGTCGGGGGAGCAAGGGGGGGAGTGAGTGCACAAGCTGTACGGTTTGGTTTTAAACCACAACACCTGTGTCCTGGAGAATTGACAAAAAGTCTGTCTGAGCTCCTGAGCCCCTAACCACCTCTCCACGGGCTCTGTAGTCTTTCTTTATGTTCCCTAGGCTGCTGCTATCTATATCCCTAGCACCCACATGGATCACTAGAAGTGGGTAATAATCAGTGGGACTTACTAGAGCAGGCAGCCTCCCTGCAATATCCCTGATCCATGCCCCAGGTAGGCAACACACCTCCCTTGAGACTGGGTCTGGCTGATTGATGAGTGCCTCTGTCCCTTTCAAGGTAGAGTCCCCTACTACTACGACCCACCTCTTTTTCCTGGCAGCAACAGTAGCGATCTTCTTTACCAGTGCATCAGCAGGTTGCACATGGTGTAAAAGTGTTTCCTCATTAGCCCCCTGCAGGACAGCAAAGCAGTTCTGGGTTGGGACAACAGATTTAGGAGGAAGCGCCAGGCTTTTAATTGTCCTCTTCCTCCTTTTCTTTTTTTTTTTTCTTTTTTTTTACTACTTCCCAGCTTCCCGGGTTAACGGCCTCCTTCTTTCCTCCATGACCACAGCGGATGCTTGAGGCCCCTGCACAGTTTTGGCCTGGAACTAGCAGTCCTGCTTCATCTCAGCTTCCTTGACATCTTGCAGCCTATTGACAGCATCCTGCAGCTCAGCCACCTGTTGCAGGAGGACCTGCACCAAGGAGCACCGAGTGCAGCCCTTCCCTCACCAGACCAGTGCAGGCACTCTCTACACTCCGAGCTCTGTACCGCAGCCTCCCTTCTCATCAGCTGTCTCCGTGCCTACGCTGGCCACTGCGGGGGCAGCCAGGGCAGAGCTCCCAGACCAGGCAATTGATCATACGACAAGTGCTCACCACCCCACTAACATCCTGCCCAAACTGCCTCGCCACACTCGTAGTGGCTTCCGGTCACTGGTCTGGCTTTTAATCAGTCAAGGCTGGTGCCACTCCTCCTGGCTCCGCCCCCTGTAAGTCAGGTGCTTGCGTCAACTGAGCTGCCAGCTCCTGGGCAAGTCCTGTCGAGGACTTCAGGCTCCCTCAGTGGCTCTTGCCGCTCTGAGTTGAGGCTCCTGGACACTGATCTCCCCCCACTCCGGTGTTGAAGGCATCCTCTCTCAAGCTACTCACCTCAGTAATACCATACCTGAGTCCTACCACACTCTCAGTTTGTGCCTTAATAATTTTCACTTAGAGGACACTACCTGCTGATTGTGTTTTAAGCCCAGCCAGCAAATCAAATGCCATGCGCTTGCTTGTCTCTCCCCTCTCTAGTGGGATGGAGAGGAGAATCAGAAGAAACAACCCAATTGAAATAAAAGTAAAATAATAATGGTCCTAATAATAATAACAATATAGGAAATGGAGGAAAGAATGAAACTTTTACCCCTCAAAGCCCCAAATGATGCGCAATACAATAGCTCGCTAGCCCCTGACTGATGTCCAGCTTGTCCCCAAGCAGCAATTGGCTGGTCTCAGCCAGTTCCGCCCAGTTTATATACTGGGCATGAGGTGCTGTGGTATGGAATACCCACTTGGTTAGTTTGGATCAGGTGTCCTGTCTCTGCTTCCTCCCTGTTTTCTGTGCCCCTTCCTCACTGGCCCAGCCTTGAGAGACTGAAAAGTTGTTGATCAGGGTAAGCGCTACTGAGCAATGACAGAAACAGTGTGTTATCAGCATTGTTCTCAGACTATATCCAAAACACAGCATACTACCAGTACTAGGAAAAATATTAACTCTATCCCAGCCCAAACCAGGACACTGCCCAAACATATCCTTTTTCTGAGAGCTGTGTCAGTGTAACTATTTTTACTGTAAAAATGGAAGAAAAATATTTTGGTTTCTAATTGTAGACTCATAGAATGGTTTGAGTTGGAAGGAACCTTTAAAGGTCATCTAATCCAAACCCCTTGCAAGGATCATTTGCTGAGGTGAGCAGCTCCAGAGAGGAGCCTTCAACCCCGGAACGAAGGGAAGCTCAGCGTCCAGGAGCCTCAGGTCTGAGCGGTGAGAGCCATCTTAGGACCCTGAAGCCCTCGCCAGGCCTTGCCCAGGAGCCGGCACCTCTGCTGAAGTGACCAGGGACTCAGTGGTGGGGACACCAGGAGGGACGGCTCTGCCCTGAGCGGGTGAAACCTGCCACAGGTGGGACGTAAAGGGTCTGGAATGGCAGGCAGAACGTAAGGCGGGAGTTGGTGCAGTGGGGGCGGGTGAGATCGTGAACGCTCACCTCAGGGCCAGGGCTCGATCTGGGAGCTCTGTTATGGCTGCCCGGCGGAGGCCAGCGTAGGCACCCAAACAGAGCCGATGAGAAGAGAGGCTGTAGCGCAGAGCTCGAAGTGAAGAGAGTGCCTGCATTGGTCTTGTGAGGGGAAGGTGCACAATGGGCAGGGCTGCGCTTGGTGCATCCTGGTGAAGGTCCTCCCGTAGCAGGGGTTGAGCTGCGGGACACTGCCAGTAGGCTAAAAGATGTCAGGGAAGCTGAGAGGAAGCATGACTGCTTGCCCCGGGCCCAAACTGTGTGGGCTCCACGAGTATCACCCTAGCACAGACAGAAAAGGAGGACATTAATCCAGGAAGCTGGGAGGTAATAACAAAAAGCAAAGCAAAAGAAACAAACAAGCCACCAAAAAAAAAACCAAAACAAAAATCAACCAAAACAAAAGCCAGACAAACAAAAACCAACAACAAAAAAAGGAGAGGATAATTAAAATAGCATTATAGAAAGCCAAATATTCTGTATGCACAGAATGTAAGTTTTCCAAAACAAGTCTGTTAACCTGACAAAAAGTTACTTCATTCTCCCTAGATAATCTTCCATAACCTCAGGTTTTGTTCTTTGAAAGTGCTGAGGCATTTATTCACTGACAATAAAATGGATTGTTTCTGGTTCAGTAAATTAGAAATTAGTCAGGAGTCTAATTACCTCAGTAGCTAAAGAGGTCACAGCTTATTATATGTTCTCATCTGTTAGAATTTTGTGCCATTTAGGCAGCCATTTCTGATACGCGTATTTGGATGTTTTATTATTTTCTCATGGTGCAGTGCTGACTTGGTATGAAAAAGATCCACTTACAGAAATCCCTTTGCTATCATGTGTTGTGCATTCACATTTTTAATTGTTCGGATTAGTTTAAGAGCTACATATTTGGTAATTTTTTATACTAATTTTAAAATTCAGCCACTGGCATCAGTCTTCATTGTTAAGAAGCTGACTTTCTGTAAACTTAATCATTAGCTCATGATTGGTGCAGTCACTACTTCTGTAACAGAATTTCCTGCATGAGAACCTTATAGTGTCCCCTTTTATACTAATGTAAAAGTAATGAAACAAATTATTTAAACAAAATTGTCATCCAGTTTGCAGCGTTCAGAAAATTTGAAGCACATGTAACTATGAGGAACACACACACTTTTCTGAAAAATAAGGGTCACAGAAAGAAGCTAAAGCTGTTAAAAATGGATTTTGTCCAAAGGACTAATAAGAGGCTCAACCAGAAATCTTAACTCCTATTGAGCATTGAAGAGACCTTAAACATACCGTTATCCCTTCCTGTACCTGCTGTTTCCTCCATAAACAAATAATTAGCAAGTAATACCTGTGTCTTTCAGGAGTGTCTCAATCCACGTTTGTTATGAAAACTACTTTAAAAAGAACAACATATTATCACTTATGGTGTATCAAACTTTGAAAATATTGCTAATACTGTTCAGGAAACTATGATTACTGATGATTTAAGGGGAATATTACTCAATTTAAAGCCTTGATTTGAACTGGACATGTTTATAGAGAATCGGGAGAAAAGAAGAAAGAGATCTTTACCAGCATATGCCATCACCATTCTAAAGAAAGAGTGAACTGTAGGCAGCTTAGATAAATGACTATCTTTTGCTGTTATGTCCCACTGATCAATCAATACTGGCTACAAAAAAAAAAATAAATTATACAAACAGGTTATAAGGGCATGTCTATGCCCCTATGTTAGATGATGTCTTCAATAAATCCTAGCATGGTTTGAAATAAACTGCTGGGACTCAGTCTGACTGTTAATGCTTCTCTAATAAACCATGCGATGGCTGTTTGATATTAGTTTAGGCACAACTGGTTGCCATCAAAGATAACACCAAACCTGAGAAATCTTTTGCTAAATCAAAGGTCATAAAAGTTCCTGTAACCTGGCTGTAATATACCTCAGCTGAAGTAATTAGCTGAACAAACTAAAAGTAGAAGAGTAAAACTGAAAAATATCTTAAACTGTTGTATGTGTGCACTTACACTAATTATGAGCAGGTTTTTAGTGTTTTCTGAATTCTTTCCAGCTGCCATAAGTAAAAAAAATCACTGGCTGTACTAAAACATTCAGGATTAGAAATTAATCACAATATAGGTCCAGTTGAGGAAATGACAAAATCACTGGGCTCAGCTATAATTTACAAAGGTAAGAGACAAGTCAGGACAGACATACACACTGAGCAAAAGTAGGTGCAGTGTGAAGTTGCAGATGTATGGGAATAGGGGAACGTTCATTGTGACAGGTAAGATAGAAAACTAACTGTGGAGAAGAAGGAAGAGAAAGTGGTGATATGAAGATGAAGAAGCATTAGAAAGACCTTTAATTGAATCATCTAGAAATATGAATATGGCTTAGATTTTCTTTGGTCTTTCGAGAATATTTGAGAAAGTTTGACAGGCAAATGTCTTGACAGTTTCGATTCAAAATACGTTACGTTTTCAGTATTTATCTTGAAAGTTCATACACTCAAACTAAATATTTAGAGCAAATGGTGCATCCAAAAGACAGTAAGCTGCTACATTTTATTTAGCACTCTTTTTAAAGTGTGAAAACTGAATGTTTCAAAATACTGTGTGAAGAGGGCTATAGTGTAATTGTTCTTCTGGTCCAAGAAAATGAATTTGAAATTGTAATTTCAAAAAATAATTTCAAGGAGGAGTTAAATTTTAAGGCAATATCATCTCTTTTTCAAGAAACTTTTTCTTTTTAATCTTAAAAATACATGAGAGTTTATTTTGGCTAAAGGTAAATGGTAATCAGCTACCAGTTTGTTTGTTTGTTGCTTTTTTTTTAATTCATTCATGGACACACTCTGAATGAGTAGTCACAGTTTTGCTAGATGTGTGGGAAGATAAAGGAGCCGTGATTAGTATGAGCAGGTGCGTATTGTCTCTCACAAACCACCTACATGGTGACGAGTTGGTTTTATTCAGCTAATCTGGCTCATAGAATCATAGAATAGTTAGTGCTGTGAGAGTGTTTAAATTGTAGTCTGTTTGGTAACAGGCAAGAAAACATTAGTGCTTTTTTTGACCTGTTTAGAACATTCCAAAGACCACCAGTGTTTTCACTTATTTCAAAACAGTCAGAGAATTTCATTCTATTAGCTACCAAAAAAGCTTTCGGTCACTAGAGATCTAACCTGCTGATTAAAGAACATAGATACCCACAAGCTAATGCTAATTCTCATAAACTTGCCAATACCCCAAAGAATTTACTGAATTTTGTGCAGGGTGACAGATTAAGTAAAGGCCTTAAAATTATGGCAAAAATACTGCTACAAATACATGACACACTTTATCTGATTAATCATTTTATACATTAGTGACCACCCTGGTGCAGCGTAATATAACAAGTAGACATGTTTTTATCATTTTCCATTCATATCACAGACTGAGATGCTTGGGGTCATTAGGTATGGTAAAGTATACTTCAAGAGTCTTATTAGTATGCCCTTCCTACTCCTAGTAGTTATTAGCACTCTTGTAAAAATTGTTATTCATGCATTTAGCACATAAAATTAAACTCTTCAAAATTCAACATTGTGAAAACAGCAGGAATTCCACTGTAGTAACTTACTTAGTGGGAGGTAGAAAACCATATAGAGAACATTGTAAAGCTACTTAAAAATAATTAAAGAATGTTAATAGAGTGGAAATTAGGATTATTAGACCACCTTTCAATGAAAGGATCAAAGTTAAGTAGTGTAATTCCTGGTGTTACTAATCACTTTTCTTTTTGTTTTGTTTGTTTGTTTCTATGATATTCTCTAAGGAGTAAAAATTTTAGGTTTTAGATATGCAATTAAAAAAATAGTTGATTCTACAAAAATGTCCTCAGTATAAAAATCCACCATGTTTCATGAAAAGCTTAGAAAAATGACAACATCTGAAAAAATTCTGAAATTTGAAAAATAAAAAGTAAGTAGGTTCCTGAGAAAAGGTAATTTACAATGCAAGATCATTTCATTAAAGTCAGCATAGAAGCTACCATTATTACATTTTTTTCTGTAAAATAAGTATTATGCAGTTTATTCCAAAACCAGATTAATGTTAATAATTTTGACGAATCCACATAGCTCATATGACTGCTGTTCTTTTATAGTTAGTCTAGATCGACCATATAAAAATACCAGTTTTATATTTGCCTAAAAGACATACTAACAGTATTAAGCATTTTTTTCTGCAACTTTTCAGTAGCTCTGAAAAGAATGTACATTTAATACAAAAGATTGTTGCTGGAACTGTCAGGTTTTGTTTTTTGTGCTACTGACAAGCCATTTTATAACAGCTCTGAATTACATTTATAATGATATTTTTTCCTACAGTAATTTAATTTTGTTAACAATTAATTCAGTTTCATATAAATTGCCGCATGCTGTCTCAAAGTCTGAAGTATTTTTAGTATTGTTTCTTTTCTTTCTTTTTTTTTTTTTTTCAAAGCTTGTCTGGAGGCAGGTGGTTCTTAAAGGAGCATTTATGTCATAAAGAAAAATTATACTGAGATCGGGTTAGATATACCAGTGGATCTGGTTAGATTCAAATGGCACCATGAAGATTCACTTGAAGAAATAAATCCCTGTCACATTTATGCGGAGTGCTGCAGACTAGTTGGAGATTTGTTGCTTGCTTACAGATTTAACATGAAAAGATTTCAGTTGTTTTGCTCTTAAGGCCAAATTCACTAGCAGAGCCACACTGGCACACTCAGGAGTTCAAGCTTGTTTAGGACATTAGATAGTGTAAACACCACTGAGTATTATGCTGTTTTAATGTGAAGTAGTATAATTTTCAAAAGCGAACAGGAGTCAGCATCATAAACCAGTGATGGGTCGAGGATACTTTCAGAATGTGCTATTTTGTTTCTCCCTAAGTGGATTCTCTGGAGTTAAGCTTCCAAACTACCATTTTTCTGGGCAGAAATTAAGAGAGAAAATAGTATCCATAAATTACTTCGTGTAATGTCTCTATAAGGGATTGGGGGTGTTCTAATTACATATCAATTCTGTTCTGCATTTAGGAATTCTGATTATTTTCTGACAAAAAAATTAATTGTAATGGATAAGAAAACTCGGATTCTCTTTTCCTTTAAGATCGGAAGTCTACTTTGACATTATACTATAATCAGAAATAATATAGAAAATTACCAGGATTTCTATGATATTCTGGATTTTAATTTCCTCACAGGTAGGGAAGCTTTCAATTTTGAGAAGATGGATGCTTATAGCAAGTCATAGGTAGATGCTGTGGCACCTTCTTGTGAGAAGAGGGAATATGTTATAAACACAGCATTTATAGTTAGCGCACATGAAGTTTTTGCAGTCCAAATTCATGAATAAACTCATTGATAACAGTTCCAACTTTGAAATACGTAAAAAATAATCCCTCCCTACTGTTCCACTTGCTTTTTGTCGTTATTCCAGTTCTCCTCAGATGGGCCTTGTAAGGAAGGACAATGCTCTCAGTGGGAGTTTCTCCCTTAGCTTTGCTGGGAGGAGCATCACATGTCTGCTTTCTTCCTCCACTGTCTTGGGATCTGCTAGGGTTTATTTTAGTACCTTACCATACTCCACCTGCTTCAAGCCCAGTGCAAAGCCTGTTGCCATTTTATAGTGATATAAAAAATTACATTCAGTGGCCAAGTCTGTACGTCCGGCGAATGCCCGGGAGCTTGGTTGCGCTGGAGCAGTGCTGAAGGGGCTCAGCACATTAATACCCTGAGAGTAGCAATCAAGCAGGAAAACAGGTACCTTTTGACATGAAGATTTCACAGTCTGAGTTCCTCTTTACTGTAGTGTTCTGCAAATTGATTTTCTGACACTAACATTATTAGAATTTGAGGTACTAACGTAGCTATTACTACTACAGGCAATCATATGCCAAGAATACGAAGTTGTTGAATTTGATTACATGAAACATACAGAATCAAAGAGGAGGGCCACGAGGATGATCAGGGGACTGGAGCACCTCCCATATGAAGATAGGCTGAGAAAGTTGGGGCTATTCAGCCTGGAGAAGAGAAGGCTGCATGAAGACATCAGAGCAGCCTTCCAGTATTGGAAGGGGGACTATAGGGATGATGGAGATGGACTCTCCATTAGGGACTGTAGTGATAGGACAAGGGGTAATGGGTTAAAACTTAAATAGGGAAGGTTTAGATTGGATACAAGGAAGAAGAGGTTCTTTACTGTGAGGGTGGTGAGGCACTGGAATGAGTTGCCCAGAGAAGTTGTAAATATTATCCCTGGCGGTGTTCAAGGCCAGGTTGGACAGAGCCATGGGTGACATGGTTTAGTGTGAGGTATCCCTGCCCATGGCAGGGGGGTTAGAACTGGGTGATCTTAAGGTCCATTCCAACCCTAACTATTCTATGATTTTATGATTCTATGCCGCCCTCCTGAGAGCATGCTTCCGCTTCTTTACTGTCCTGTTATTATTTGTGTTGAGGAGGAATTGCTATCATGTTTTCTGAGGCACTGTTAAGTGCAAACAGCCTCCTACCTCTTTTCAGTCAAACCACCTCCAGACAGATTTCCTTGCAGACTTAATGCCGACAGCATGGTGGAGCAGTATGTGAGTGGTGGGGGCTCTGCAAGAGCCCCCAGTTATTGTACTCTAAAAGCTTGTCATGAAGTGAACTATTAGTTTCATCAAAGGTAGCTTCTAATCAAGCCAGTCTTTACTCAGACAAATGTAAGATTAACACCACTGGAAACCTGGAAAAGGGCTGTAAAATCAGGCCATGGTGCAGAGCAAAGCACGCTAATTTTCACATCTAATCAGCTCAGAGGAGACCTCACCCAGTGCCACAGTGGCAGCGGGCAAGCTCTGGGCGGCAGCACTGCTCACCACATCTCCATAGCCCTTAGAGCCATACCCAGCTGCTCTGCCAAGTGCAAGTCAGGCCACCAGATTTCCTGCGGACATCTAAATGCAAACAGCATCAGGAATATTTTTGCATTACAGATGTAGAAGTGGAAATGATTGTGTTGGAGACCTTCCCCACTATTTTTTTCAAGTGTGATCTAAGTCTCTCAGCTGTACACAGAAGAAAAGGTGGAGGGTGAAGGAAGTTATATATTGCATGTGTGTATACTAAATGCAGAAAAAAAACCCCACTGGATATTTGTGCAGTGCACTGAAAATTTTAAAAGGTGCAATAGCCTTAAAACTTTTAAAACCTGCCCTACAATAAGCCACTAAAAAAGTTTTTAATTTCTTCAGTCAAGTGAAACTGTAAACATGAATTCTGATGGTGTGTGAGCAGACACAAAGAGCAAATTATTGAACAGAAGAAGGCTCCTTTCACTTACTAGGCTAAAACCCATTGGATTCATGGAACAAAAAAATCAATTTACAAAAATTAGTAAATCAGGTCTTCTTTCAGCAAGAGTAACTGCAAGTTTTTAAAAAATAATCTTTATATTGCAATTGATTAAGCACCTACAACATACAGTTTAAGATCAGCAGAGGTTACAACTTCAGTATCAGACCAGACACAACACTATGACTTTCATGATGTATGTGAGGGGCTGTCATAGGTATACCATCATGGTCTTCTCATTTATGAATTTCAGTGCATATATGAAGATTTAATAAAATATTCTGCATCACATTATTAAGCATCACACACAACCTTGTATTTTAAGGACATCTATAATCTGAAGATGAATTTTAAGGACAACTATAATCTGAAGATGAATTAGCCATCCAACCACTTGGAAATTAAACACTTGGGGCAGAGATGCAGCTCTTGTCTATCACCAGCACTCCACAAATGACAATTCTTCCAAGATTTCAGGGTTTTGGTGGAACACTGTAAACAGATCTATTATTTTCTTTATACTTTGCAAGCTCACTGCTGCATGTTCAGACGCACCAGATACCTCTATCAGAGCTCGCAATTTAGTTAGGACTAGTCTCAGAAGTATCATATTAGCCAGTTTTCCTCTTAATTTGGTGACTAGCATTCAAGAATGTGAACATATTGTGGTATATGAACATATAAGAGGTAAAAAATAGCAAGAGGTATATCTGATTCTAAGCATAAAATTAATGTGCCAGGAATAGTTTGGGGTGTATTTTATTCCAGCACCAGCTCAGTCTGTCTGAGCATGTCACCAGCATCCAAGTTTTACCTCCTGGGGCAATCAGCAGCACTTGAATTGTGGGCCAACAGCTTCAGGGCTAGCAAAAAGCTGTGATGATCCCAGGTAGCTCTGCTGAGCCTGCAAAATGACATATCCCCACAGTGAATGCCTTCCAATCATAATTCTTGTTCATAATCCTAATGCTGCCTTTGACAGGACAGCCTTGAAGGGCAGTATGGAGCTGAAGAGGCTTATAAGAGAGAGAGCTAGCCAATGACTTTTTTGTATCGCTTCCTCTCATGCACACATAAAACACTACTTATTATGTATAGCCACAAGCAATTCAATGTTCACACTCTAAAATACGATCGAATCAGACAACCTCTGCTTCTTGTGCTTTTGATTTCTTCTCATAGAAAACATCCTTTAATACTTTCAGCAACAAGAGAAATTTCCCTTGAAATAATTGCTTCTGATTTACATGGATCTATCTCTTGCCACTTACTGTATCATTTCAGCAACACAGAACATTTTGGACATTTGATTTTGCATTTCTCCCACCTGTTGCCTCTCCCTTCTTCTTTGAGCTCCATTTTTTTTTCCTCTGGCATATACAGTATAGCTCTTCCTAACTCCTGGCTGCGTTGACGTGTATTAGCCTTGGTATAGTTCATATTTGTGTTCTCCCGTCTCTTTTTTTTTTTTCTTTTATTAAAATGAAAACAAACAGTGCAGTATTCTCTGTTAAATCTTAGCATCACTACTGAACGGTTCTATTGATCTTGTAGCTGACAGAAATTAGCTGCCCAGAATACACAGTTTCTGCATCTTTACCCATTATTTTAAGGCCAAGAAAAAGAAAACCAGGAGATGTGGTTATACGAAATGAGGTTGCATTGAAAAGGCAGTAGAAGAATGATGCCTTGAAACAGATTTTTCATTAAAGACCCCTAAATAAAGCCACTGCCATCAAGGTGAATCTCAACAAGAACTTTTAAAGGTAAGATTTTTTCAATTATTTGTAGAAGCATCAAACTCTGCTGCAAGGACACCTGCAATGCAAAGAATAAGGACTCCTCCTGTACTGTAATGAGTGCACTGACAGTCAGTTTATCAGCACTCCAGGATGGGCTGTCCTTGGGATATTGGTAGTTTTCCATTACCATGCGAGAAATCCAGTCTAGATTCCTTTTCATTTTCTCAGTCACTGAGCTTGAAAAGTCGGGCAAATCTGAGCAGTTCATCTGATTCTTGTGGGAGAAAGCTGGGAAAACAGATGGAACAAATACTACTCCCTTTTCTGAGTTAGTTCACAAAGGCTTTCACATATAAACCCTCTTAAAAGTCCACTTCTAATAAACTGCCCATATAAACTTAGCTGACTAACTGTGCCAAGGCTGACACATAAGAAAAAAAACAAAAAAAAGATGTAAAATACTGCAAAGAAAGGGGTGGAAGAGGGAAGCATATAAGATGTTATATTTTGATCATCCCCCGTGCTCTGCACTTTGCCTTATCCTTTGGTTGCCTTAAATTTTCACATTAGACATTTGTGTATTGTCTGGCATATTTGACAGATGGCTACACACAAAATAACTCCCTTAGCCAGGGCGCTGAATGCAAGATATGTCTCCCAAGACAAGGTGCTCTAAAATAAGCCACTCTCATGCAACGTCTCAACTATAAACAAAGACACTGTAACGTTTGACTTCATATTCACTAGAGGGAAATAATGAAACATTTTTCCTCAGGCCCCGAGATGCAAACAAAAAATGCCACCTCACCTTCACGAAAGTTGTTTTTTTGGGTTTTTTTTTTTCCTTCTGCAAAAGTCAAGAAAAACAGCCCTAAACAGCAAAGCCTGAAGTTTAGGATGTTGCCACCTAAATGGGTAAAAATGGAGTATCCCTCCAGCCCACAGCTTGCCCACAATCAGTTTGCTTTGCTTATCTAAAAAGGATGCAAGAGAATAAGCAACTGGAGCAGCAGCACCATGAGGAAGTACACATAGGCTTATGCAGCTGGCCATTAACAAAACCTCTCCACCAAGTTCCTCCACCATGGTGTCACCAGCCTTCTCAAGCTGAGGTCTGCAAATACAGTACAGCTCTGCTTTACTACATGCAACCACTGGTTTACAACATGACTTCTTGGGAAAGTACTGCAGAAGAAAAAACCTTTCGAGGAGCCCTCACTGTGTCCTCCGCATGATTGGTATTTGACTTTTACATCCAACTGCAGAACAAGGAAAACAATCTCATTTAAAAGTTTGGTGTGTGACAGTTCAAGACAGTTGTGTTTCATAAGCTGTTGGCTGCAAGGCATCATGAACATCAGATGACAGCACATGAAGCTGTCTGGCACCCAAGGGTTGTGACAGATGTCAGAGCACGTCCTCTTCACAGCCAGTGCTGCCCTCATGTCTCCTATCACTTTCCTGCACCATGCTTTGCTGCTTAAAGAGATCTCCACAGTCGTGTGTACCCACTGTAAACAAGGCTTTCTTACCAGCATATACAGAAGACTAGAATATGAATGGCTGCTGCTGCGTGAAGAAAAGCATCTACAACATTTGTAGAACACCAGATCAATGCCAGAAAATTGCCTCTTGCAGTAAGATGACATGAAGACTGGAAGACTATGAGCTAAGTAGTTTTATAGAGGGGAAGAGTAGAATGATTCACCCAACTGGAAAAGGAGAATCCAGAAAACAAGTTTAAATAAAACTATTTATTTGGTCACTGCTAAATGGAAACATAAGCAAAGATGAGCTGTGTTTTTACTCCTTGACTGTGAGGTGTAGATAGGAGACCTCTCTGCAATCAAATAGGGAGGTTTAAAAATAGATCTTACTTAAGCTGGGTGCAAATATGTTTTCAGCCCTGTAGTTTAGAAAAGCGTTGTCAAACCAGTCATCCTGTGATGAGTCAGTATCCCCTTTCTGCCAGGGGTTATACCTTAGCAGAGCTGTAAGGGCCCTCCAAACAGAGGTATGGGATAGTCTGCCACCCCTCTTCCCCACAGGTTCACAACCTGAATTCTGAATAAGGTTAAATCCTAAAATATGAAGTTTAATAACACCCTTTCCAAAGTTTCCATGCTTTTAATTATAACCATCCTCTCTTCCCCTCTATAATTAATCTTTCTATCCACACATGTGACTTGTTTAGTTATTGACCTTGAAGCCCAAGAGGTATAACTACAGGACGGGAAAGAAAACAGCAAAACAGCAAAAAAAGGCATCAATCTCAACGAGTAGGCAGAAAACAGGACTCACTGGGCATGCTATTTTAGCTGGTAGATCAAAACTAACCAACAAAAAAACCCAATAAAACCAAAATACCCCTAACACACTGTAATAGAAGTAAGCGTTAGAAGGGCTACTGTTGGAAGATTCTTAGCTAGAATATATACAACTGTATGTTACATGTATCAGCCACATCACTTGGTGCACATCCTCCCTGGTCCAGGAACATAAATAGACTAATCATTTCATTTTGCAAACAGAATGGCAACAAAAGACACACTGAATAGAAAGTATTCAAACTGTCAGTGCCTGCCTTTTACTCATCTCTTCTACCATCACTGAACAGGCAATTTAAAACCCCACACCATCGATTAATCTAGAGTCCTGTGAAACACACTAGGAAACCAATTTCAATCCAGTTGTTACTGCATTATTTGTTGCTAACAGTATACCTGCTCTATTCAACACAGCAATCAAATAAACCACTGCACAATACAGAGGACTATAAGAAATGAATGAGGCATGTTACAAAATAGCAGTATTCCATTTCCTAAATTTCCAGTCTGCAGTCCACACCAGATTCCCAGTTGGTGTTTATCAGTATAGCTCTAATGACCCATTAGGCCAATTTAGACTGCTGCAGATCTGGCTGTTAGTGTTTACAATCTAGCATTAAGAAGTCAATGAAAAAGCACAGACAGTACTATTGATTAACTGAATGAACAGCTGATCTGTACTTTGTCCAGGCTCAGGATACATCTAATTCACACTGGATATGCTCATGTCTTTAAAAATAATAATTAGTTTAGCTATTTTATACTGACACTACATAAATACAACATTTCATACTAATTTTCTATCATGTAATTGGATACTATCC
>JAOSLQ010054567.1:0-12283 GCA_025629905.1 Lorius lory
GAAACTTTCTATACTTGCTTACTCTTTGTTTGCTCACTATAACTGAGTAGGATAGATCCTTTCTTCTCATCTATATCCCTGTTTTCCTCTTCAACATTTGCTCTCTGAGCTCCTCCAAACATTCTTCCATTTTTCTTGTACCTTGGAGCAGGAGCTGGGGAATTATGCAAAGGCTTCTTTCTTCTTTGCTGCCTGACTGTACCTTATTTAACAAAACTGGAATGTCCAGTACGGTTAGAATCATAGAGTCATAGAATGTTTTGGGTTGGAAAGGGCCTTAAAATCACCTAGCTCCAACCACCCTACTAGAGTGGGTGGGACACCTACTAGAAAAGCTTTCAACAGTCCATCGCACACACGGACTTGATCTTCAGTTTTCTTCTCACCTTCGTGAAACAGAAGGGAAAAAAGCTACTGCAAACCTGTTAGGTATTTCACTTAAAGCAGTAAGAGTACTGCTTGTAAGTTTTTTTAAAGTAGAAGATGTATTGCATGTTTCAAATGAAAGGGAAGAAAGTGGAAAAGTGTTTAGTGATTGGTTATTTAAAAGTTACAGAGAAAATTAGTGCAATAAATGAATGTTCAGATGTTAGGAACTGTCAAGTTTAGTAGGTAAGCCTGAGCTGTGCATAATAAGATAAAATCATGCATTGACATTTTTTTCCCCTATATGCTTGGAATTTTCCCATGAGGAATTCCAGTCACGCAGAGTGTTTTCTCAGTTCCTTTGTTCCCCCTGCATTTACAGCACATTGCCAGAGATTTAAATAATGACACCCTTTAGCAAATTCTCAAATTTTAAAGATATTGCAGTATGTATTAAGATAGTAATGTGAAGAGTTATACTTACATGTATGAATTTGATTTTAGTAAAAGAATAAACACAGTGAGCCCCACAAATGGAAATGAAGAAAGGCAGAAAAAATTAGTCAAACATTTTCCTTCATTCAAGTATTGCGATGTAGCACTGTAACCTAGGTATAAATGAATATTATCTTTATTTCTGGTAATCAATTCTTCTATTTTAAGAAATAATTTCTTGATATCAACCTAGAACAGATGCTATTGTCTGAGCTTTAGTTTTATTAGTTAGATTTATTTCTAATCTTTCGGTTTTAGGATGTAGGCTATATAAACCTTTACAACTACTGAGAAAATCATTCAGTATAAAATCCATTAGAAAGACATTACTTTAGTCAGGACATAAAACTATCCCTCATTCGTGATTTCTAGAAGGCTACTGGGCAGAATATTCAACTCAGCTCTCCTCAGGTCAATTTCTTTTTAATACTAACCCGCAGCTATGAAGATGTATTATTAGAGAAATGAAGTAATGGAAAACCACCCTGATGTGAAAGCGTATTAGAAGTCATAAGTGAATAGGCTTGCTTGGGGCATTTGAATAACAAAGCAATGCATTACTGAAAGTTAGAAACAATTCAGCTTCCTTGAGGCTCATAGATTACCTGGATTTTGGTTCAATTCATAGTATCTGACTAAACAGGTTTCACTTTCTATTGTTGCTAAGATTTTTCACCAGATAATGAGTTGCAAACATGGTTATGAATATATAAAATGTCTTACCCAGAAGTAGAAAAACTGTAGAAATAGGAAGATCTTATTAATTTGTAGATAATCTTAGTTGCTATACTAAGCTCAGTTTTAAATCTGTATGAACTGATTTGAATAACTAATCAAAGCTAATATGCTATTCTTTAGCATATGAATTATTTTCAAAAGGAAATGTATTTTTAAAATACTTCTTAAAGTGCCATAAGAAATACTTAGAAATTTAAATGGATTTTTAGAACTTCTGCAACTCCTGTAACGCACTGGATCCAAAATATCATGAAAACATGTAATATTTCTGTAATGTACAATGTACAATGTAGCCTGATTTTCTTTATCATCTGAAAAAGAGATATGCTTCTTGTGAAAGGTGATGGCAAAAAAGATGAGAGCAAATCAGTTTTTGTCACTGTAGTGTCTGCAAAAAATCAGCTCACTCACAGAGGAAAAGATAAAGTTGGTGAACTACACATAAAAAGGCCCAAACTGATTTCCAGTCACATTGTGAAATTAAATGCCATGTTAAAGGGACAATTCTGCATGAAAAAATGTAATTAAAGAAAATAAATGATATCAACTTTGTTGGCCAGTGCTTGTATGGTATTTAATAAATTACTTAATGGCATTTAATAAATTAATTGTATAACATTATGTATATTCTTGCACAACAACTTAATGAAAAACACAGTGAGTCACCTGACATTGTAACTTCTCATCCAACGGTTTTGAGACACTTAGAAAATGCATTGTAAAGTAAGTCACATGCAGAAAACTGTAGTAAATTTAAACTTAGCATCTGAGGAAATTACATACTTTGCTTGCCTGAGAAATGAGTTTTCTGAGACTTGTTTAACAAATTTTGACAAATAGGGTAAAATGAAGGCCATTGTGACAGAGTTAATAATTATGTAAAATTATTGCTTCACATAGCACCCTTGCAAAACAAGTCAATGCAAAGCTTTTTAAGATTTACAGTGATACTGTTAAAGTTATTAGCTAAAACAAATTATGCTGTCTTCTAACAGATTTTTCCAAGCTGGGACAAATGAGGTGGATTTTCTGCTCTAGCGACACTGATGCTCAAGATCCAAGAACAAAGGCACACAACTTTGCAGTGATGCAGTGATACATCTGTTCAACTCATACTGGACATTTTTAAGGATTGCAAAGCTAAGCCATCAGACCCTGCTATCCTACTCTGATAGAGAAAGAGAGGCATGCTGTGGATATGGGATATTGCTCAAGGTGTCAGGAAAAATCATCTTTTCATTTCTTTCTTTGACATTGTCACATACTATTCTTCCCTTGTTTCACAGTAAGTCTCTTACAGGTAAAGGATCTAATACTGAAGTGTTAAAATCAATGGGTGTTTTGACTTCTGCTACAGTGGCAGCAGGATCAAGTTAAAAATGATTGTAGAAATCATGCAGTGAGCCTCTGAAAGCAGTCAGTGGCTGCTCTCAAAATCAAATCAATTGCTGGGGATAAAAGATGAGTTAATGTGCACAGCAGAGTCCAGCCGAAGACGTACCAGCTGGCAAGGAAAAAAGCATCATGCACAGAAATGCAGTATATTGGTATTCCTTTAATATTTTGGGATATGAAATAGTCTTAATGTAATTATGGAAACAAAGTCCCTTTTATGAGCTATGGAAAGTGAGGCTGACATAAGAGATCACAGATTTTAAAATTCTGACTGTAGTGTGGGTATCAAGAACTGGCAGCTGCGACTACAGCTACGTGAATAGTTCATTTTCAGGCAAATTCTAGGCAATTTCCAAATTCCTATTCCTCATGAATCGTCTGGCAATAGCAAAAAAACCCCAATCCACAAACCTCTTCCGCTTGACTTATGAAGTGAAATAGCTACTGCAATTGCTGTTCTTTTTGTGAAACAGCTGCTAAAATTGCTGTTGTTTTTAAACAACATAACTTTGGACCTGGACAAATTGGAGGGAACTATTAGATCACTATCCATATATATACGTCTGTTGATGGTAATAAGCCCCTTCATTACTGCGAAGGGGCAGAGAGTCAGAAATGTTCTTTTCTGTTTAAATTCCATATTTCTGGAAGATGTCTGAAAAACAATTTTTTAAATCCAGCCAGAGGACCAGTACCATATGCTTTAATATTCTTGAGAATATTTTAGGCCAGAGGGTAGCATAGAATTCCCTGTGTCTTGAATTGGGTTGTATATACCATGATTTAAAAAAAAATACAATGAAATTACTTTATGTATCTCTATATTTATGTGCTTTGTGCAGGTAGGAAGAATAGGTATATGGGCTAAATGTTAGGTAAATTGACTAGGCATTTGGTTTTGACCTTTGGAAAATTTAGCTTTACTCTACTCCCTCTTTCCTACCCCTACTTTTATCACAAAGATTTTGTGAAGCCAGGGTAGTACAAGAACTTTTTCTGCCTTCATTATAATATGTTATCTTGTTAAAGAACTATAGAAGTACCTATAAAGAAGGCATTGTAATATGTTACACTATTCTCTTGATTATCGCGATCAGATTGCATTGTACCAGGCTTATTTTGGAAACGGGTTATGTGTTCCATAGCTGTCATTATTGTACATGTTTCTAGAGCTTTTGTTCAACACGTTAGAACTGAATATATTAATCATTTGACGATTGTGCAGCTAATTTCTGTTCTTCGCTGTGTGATCCAAAACCAAAGTAGTTTCATTTGCTACTTTCTGACCAGAAAATAGCATACCAATATTTTTCCTATCATTTTCAGAGTATTATAAGACTCATTTAATCTGCCACAATGACTGTTCCATATTAATATCATCTTACATATTCTCAACCAAATGATACCCTCACTTAAATGTAGGAGATCATAGGAAAGGTCTTAATGGTCCTGATGGTCCTGTGCAGCTTATAGAACATTAAGAATGCCCTTGAAATACTGGGGAAATTCATAAAAACCCTGTCTCTTTGTCTCTCCATTGCAATACATTGGATTCGTGAAAATGGCACTGCAAGTGTCCTGGCTTATGAAGTCAGGACTTTGTTCCCGCAGAGATAGCTTTAAAGGAATAAGCAATTGTGTTTGATCCCCAAATGTATATTTGCGGTAGTTAATTTGGTTATTTTTTTTTTTGTTTTATGCTCATGTCCTGATCAAACCAGAAGCATAATATCATTGTAGACATGGTAATGTTCAGATACTAATATTCATTTAGATCTGCACAGCAAACTGTGCCTGAGAAAGAGCGCAAAATGCTTCTCATGAGAATAAAGCTCAGCTTTACAGAAATCTGAGTTTGGAAGGGGAATAAGAAATGAGTCTTTTAAAAGATTATTTTTAATTTTTTTTTTAATTCTCCAGCACTGAAATCATCTGAAGACAATTTCAGTATCTAAGCTAATTTAGATTAGTCTCAAAGGATGTGAGACAGGCCTGTGGCATCAGCCATAATCTGCTTCTAAAGTTAGTATCCTACCAGCTTGAGATTTGGCAAGGTAATGTGTGTGAATGTGTCTGTAGAATCTTTTTTCTATTGCTAAAAGCAGGGAAATTGGGGAGCTGGAACTCTTCTAAATGTATTGAGAGACCATGTTGTCCTGTTGCCTGCCTTTCTCTTTTGCTAAGAAAGTGCTACCTGCTTGTTTTCAGATTATGGAAAATGATACTGGCAGGGCATGGAACCATCCTCAATAGGAAACCAAGAAGATCAAGAGGAAAGAATATAATGAAAAAACTACCTAAACCGTGGAAAAATACCTGTCAAGGGGAACACTATCACATCTTGGATATTTTCACATTCTGGTTTCCCTTTAGGAACTGCTGGTTGGGTATTGCATGTGCAAAATAGACCCTGGAAACCAGGTATATGCATGCAGGACAGTACAAAATTTTAATATCTTGCCCTTGTTTCTTTTTCTATCTAAATATTGGTGTCGGTTATAGCCAAACAAATTAACAACCCTGCTACTAAGTTTTAAATCAGTCATCAGTTTCAGTCTCCTAAAATATCAGCCTTTCTCCAATTTTACAGCTTTGCTGTGGCAAATGACTCACAAACACTCTCTGAAATACCATTAAAATGTGGGAGGAATTGCAAGGTTACTTTGCATCCTAGGTAAGATAAAACCTGTTATAATGCATTAAAGGATACCTCTTTTGCCATCTGTGCAGCCTGACACTTCTGTGCAGTCTGAAGCTTCATATGGCTAATTTTTCTGCAGTGAAGTGTATAAACAGTTGACTTAAATTCTGTTCAGTGCTTGGGCTTCTATTCCATGTGATGTTATTTCTCCATCACATTCTCTCTGTCCTTTTTAGATCATATAAATCTCAGTATATCAAAAAGGACAACAGAAAGACATTTGGTACAGAGGGTATTTGGTATGCAACAATGATCTTATGCAGACTAAATGCTGCATAATTCAAATTATAAGTTTAGTCACAGGATGTTTCTGATTCAGATGAACAGAATGCAATGTACTTATGATGCTAAACAACTGACAGACATTATAAACATTATTTGAGTTGCAGAATGAGAACGAAAGTATGTGAGATGCGGAGCTAGAAAAATAGTTGATATACAACCAGTCCTTAGCAGAGGGATTTACACAGTAATTGTCTCCTCCAAAGGGTAGCAGAAAACAGTGTAATGCAAGGTAAGAATAGTTTCATTAAAGCTGTAAATTGGCTTGCGTGCTTTCAATGAGGACAGGACAAGGTTTAATCATGTAAGGATATGCTTTAATGTGATATTGGCAGATCCCACATGCTTATGTTTCTGCAAAAGCACTGTGGCGTTTGTGGGCTTTAAAAATCCCCACTATACGTTACTTCTCATAGCTGCACACTTAGAATGCAAATTTTATTCTACCCCTAGTAATATTTTCAAATAAGCCCTGGGAATTGTACTGTATGCCTTAAAAGAGCAATACTTACAATCTAAAGAAACAAGTAAAAACAGAAAGAAAAGTGAAAAGGTAGAAGGCAAATAATTCAGTGAATAGTTTTTCTTCAGCTAACATGAGGAAGTTTTAGGAAAAGCCCAGACAAACAGTTGGAATGTGAATAGAAACAGTACAAAATGTCCACAGGCTTAATTTTATTTTCCTAACTTCTTTTTTTCACCTTCAGATGAAGAGATTTTGGAAGAATAAAATTACTGCTAACATTTTGTTCAGGAACTTGTACTTTAGACCCAGTTGGCTGCCTAAGATTTGGGTCCACTGGATTCTTTGGGGCTGGGAATGGAAACAGGTGCTTCTATCTTTGCTCATTTTCTAATTTATATTTTAAAACAATAAAGTTGTTTCCCTGAAGAATTGAACAAAAGAAAGCTTTTCCACTGGCTTCACTTCCAAATATTCTCTAGCCAGTACATAGTTGACAGGTACTTAGATATATATTTTTTTTTCCCCGCTTTCACTTTAGTTTTCTTCTAAGACATGTTGCAGCTATTTATTTCTATGCAGTTTTTTCTGTCTTTCTCTCAACTCCACCCAGCAACACCAAGGAACAACTCTCTGTCTCTCCTTGCCTTATTTGAAGTGAAGATTGCTGCAGTTTTCATTGTCTGCTTCTAAAAAGAGTTGAACTATCTTGAAAATAGAGTTGCCAGTCACTAACTGCAGTATTAGCTCAAAACCTGCCTTCATATAATGCTTTTGCAATTTCTAGGTGTGCTTCTCCTGTGTTAATCTATATCAAGCCTGGGTATATTGTTACTAAAAAAATCATTATCTTTGGAGATTCCTTATGTCTGCTGTTTCTTTTTAATCCACTGACCATGATGCATAGCTAATGATGTACTTGGTATTTGTGTTAGAAAATTAGAGTTTTTTTCCCGAGTGTCCTTATTCCATTTCAAGCTTATTCCAGGAAGCTTGTGGTGTATAAGACCTATTGCTTCTGCTCCAAGGTCATTTATGATGGTTTGAGGGGCCTCCAGGGCATCATGCACACACTGCTGTAAATCCTCACTTTTGCAGGACTGAAAAAGTTTGCAACACTTACCATACAAAAGAAATCTCAAAACTATGTGGAGTCTTTGAGATTGGACATCTGATTTTCATCATGTTAAGGCAGAAGTTATGACTGAAGAAAGAACCTGGATAAAAAATTTTGTTGCCTCTATTCATACAGAGCATAGGTTTTCTGCTTAGGATGTGGATTTCAGTCTTGAGTGGCTATTGGGCCCTCAGCTTTTTCTGATCACAGGTTATTGCCAAATGTGTCTCTGTGTGTCCAAAAGGGGTAAAACCAAAAGGTCATTGCTTATGTAAATTTTATGTTTGAAACAGTGAGGGGAAATCAAATTTCTGAAATAGAAATAAGACAATATGGAGCAATGGCAGTACCTATACTACCCTGAATAGCCCTGTTGTGCAGCAAGCTGGGTGCACATCGCTCAGTTTTTCTGAGGTACAACTTGCATGGGCATCTTGTGGATTAGGAGTTTGTGAACACTTTATGGTGGTTCTTGAATGAAAGCCAAAATGATGTAATTCAAGTGAATTTCATTAATCTCTTTTATCCAAAAGAAGATGAAGTATTTGTCAGATGTTCTCTCCTGATTTTTCACTGTAATATTTCAATTTAATCAGAAGCCAATGGAAAAGAATGTCAACCCCTACATTTGACTGATAAATAGCATGCTACTTCACTACTAGATGATCATCAAAGTTTGCCCTCATGCTGAAAATAAACTCTTCAGGGGTATTTTAATCAGGATTTTAAGAACAGTTGACAGAGTCTATCAAAGCAACATCCTCAGTTGCAATACATGTCTTTCTAAATGACAGGTGTTCTGGAGTTCACCCAGTTTAACCTAAGGTGCTTTTTTTTGACTAAATGAGCAAAAATTTTTCTATGAGACTGAATCCAAAACCTACTGGGGGAAAACAACTGTTTTCTGACGAAATGTAATCTCTTTATTCAGTGTTTTACAAGGATTATATATGGAGAAGAATACTAGGAAACTCCATGAAATTATTGTGACAGGTAAAAACAAAATAGCAATGGCTTTGAAACATATATTTGTGTTTGGTTGTTTTTTTTTCAGAGCTTTGTGAATATACTGAGTTAATCATAGATTTTAATAATTTTAAGTGTGTAATCTGTAAACTACTTTAATTTGGCACATTTGACACCTCCATTCTTGTTTGCAGGGAGATTACCTCTAATTTGAGACAGTCCAATTAAACGGCCTAATTAGCATTAAGATTTCAGCAAAGATTAAACAGTTTTCATTGTGTGTTTATTTTTGACACATCACAGATGGCTATATTTTTCTTTCATGATTGATCCTAAGGTTATGAGCAAAACCGCTGGAAGGCTATAAGAAAATAAGAGAGGGAAAATGTATCATGTTTAGCCTTTCTGGAACCCAGGGTTCTGCATTACAGTGCAGCCCAAGAAAAGATTTCTGAGGATCAGGTTTTTCCTCTGAACGCAAAAGTCTTTTTTTTCTGGAGATGGGAGTCGCTTCAGGCTCCTAAAATGAAATGGCTCACCCATGAGATAACTGATTTCCATCTGAACTTCTAGGGGTTTTGGACTGGTCATATACCTCTGGGTACCTGTTTGCCTTGCAAGGCAGAAGAAACACTAATAAAAGATTCAGGTCCTCTTTCTCCTTGGCTGTGGGAGATGGGGAAATCACTCACTCCCTGAGGTGAGAGGAGCCACTGCCTTGATGTGCTCAGGCAGCAGCCGCAAGATGCAGGGCTCCTGCTTGTTGGTCTGTGCCTGATCAAAGCCCTAGGGGCCAGGGTTGCTGTGTACACCCCAGCATGCTGATAAGATTTAGTCAAGGGTTCTGTACCTATACTGGCCTCAGAATTCCACTGTGCTGCAGCAGGTACTTTTGTGACAAGGTATCTCGTTTCACTCTGCTTAGTTATTTCTAAAGTACCTTCTACAAAACCTGATGTTCTGAATGCTAAGCCTGAAGTGCTGTTTCTAAATCTTCACACTGTCAGCAGTACTGAAAAAAGAATAAGGTAATGACCTGCTTAAACAACGCTGTTCCTGACAGTAGGTGGTTATTTTATATCCTGATTTGTAAAATGACTAAGAGCACTGTGTTATTTTTCATTACAAAAGGGGGCCTGAAGCACATTCATCTGGTTTGCTTATCATTATCCACTACTCAGAGTTTGAACTGAATGGTGAGTTTGTGAATTTTCAGACCTTCGTATGCAATTGCTTTAGTATAGGAGAAAAGAAAAATATTGTGCAGGGTACTGATCCTGCTTTATATTTGAACACAGAATAAAGTCCTTTTGTTTAAGCATAAAGTGCAAATGTTTACCTTGAAGCCTTGTATAATTTTAATTAAAATACAAAGTCATACCTTTGAACCTCTAGAGTTCTACCTCTGAGTCAAATAAAATGAAATCTCAAAATTAAAATTTCTCAAAATAGTAGTTTGTTTTGCTCTACTGCTAATCTTAACACACTGCAGGTTAGTCCCATTTATACTTTTCTGTCTGATCTCCTTAAAACTCACTCTGTGATCAGTTTTGGTCATGTTGCAGCACCTAGCTAATTCTGATTAGCATTGCAATCCAGTAAAATAAAAGCAGTTTAATCAGAAATTGCAAATGAACCTCAACTAAATCTAGTACAATCAGCTATTTTGCTGACATTGCTTCAGCAGCAGGATTGTCAAGCACAGAATGAATTAGCTGTATGTATGAATGGCTTTAGGACATGTTTGATACTGATTTAGAGGAGAATTTGCATAAACAGCAGTTAAAACTTAATTAAAAGTAAAAACCCTGTAGTATGCTTCTAAGGTTGAGCAATTTTCACTAAATTTAATGATGAGGAGTTCTGTCCTCAACTAATCCTTTCCACTTTCTCAATCTGCCATAAGCACAGCTTCTTGTATTGATTATGGAGACAGATTCAACCATCACAATACATTTACAGTAAGTCTAATCACTAAATGTCTATGGTTTAACACCTCATTACGTCTTTCTTTCTCTATTTGTATTTATTTATTTAATTAATTAGTTGTAGGGTTGACAAGTTTACTTTGGCATAGAGCATCTTTTCCTAATTAAAAATTACTTAGCACTGATGACCCATTACAATAATCATATGTTTTATGATACTCAGGAGTCTGTCTGAGGAACAGTAGGCAGAAATTTTAACTTGTTTACCATAGCAGACTTTCAAACCAAGAAATGGAATGCTGTTCATTAAAGAAACCTAACAACCTGGAAGGATAGGCTAGTTTGAAAAACCCTTGATAATGAATCTGGGTAACAAATTGTTTTCAAATAATAAGAAGCATTTTGCTTAGAGGCTAGCCTACTGAAATAATTGCTTTTCCCTTTCTCACTGTTGATCTGATGAAAAGATACTAATTCTTTAGTAATAATGTTTTAGTTAGATTTATTAATACATCCATCTAGAGTCATGAGTTTGGGTTGCCAGAGCAAAATATCTGACAGTAAAATGCTGTGTGCTGTTAAAGCCTTTTGACATTTGCAGCAAAATTGCCGAGGTCTTTAGTAAATCCGAGTACAGGTTAACCTTAATGATTCAAACCGCTAAACGTACAGGCAAGGATCCCTTTGAGAGTCTTCCAATCTCTATAGAGCTGGCTGAGAGAGGCAAACAGAATGCCTACTGAGCAATAGGCTACACACATCTATGAAACATTAATGAAAGTCTATACAACTTGGACTAAACTCCCCCATTCAAATGCTCAAAGCCTCCCATATCATGGTCATTATTATTTGGAAAATCTAACCAGAAAAGCCTGAAAATAGACTTTTAATATTTATAACATTTTAATGAGATAAGGTGAAAATATGTTAAATTGAGAAAGATATTTTCCCTACAAATAAAAGGTAAATAAACATTTTAATAGAAATTTTAAAATTATAAAATATTCAGAAAAGCAGCCTTTTTCGAAAGAGAATATGGTATAATTATTTTAAAACCACAATCTATACTGAAGGTATTCTACAGACATTTAAGTAGAAAAGGTTCCAGATGTTGAAGTGAATTTCAAAATTTACTAAAAGCGAGGTGCAGAATTTAACTAAAAAGCTGGTTTTGGATGGTATTACCAAATTATTAGACAATTGCATAATTAAAGAGAGCCAAGAAAAAACAACATCCTTCAATAGATCTACAAGCTTATAAGCTCAAGTATTGATCTAACTAATTGGCTTGAATAAGAACAGATAGAAGAAATAGGAATATGTTAGCACATACTGGAATGAAAGTAAGTTCTTTCATTTTTCTTTCTGGTTTCTTTCTCTCGAAGCTGAAACAAGTCAGAGGGTTGGGATTTGTTCTGTCAGTTTTTCCCACTCTACCTGTTTTTATTTTTGTGGGACAAAAGAACCATGTAATTTGCTACTGACTGAGAAAACTGTCTGTGGAGACCTTGGATAGCTTCATTTTATTCCTGTATTATTTTAAAAGTGTACTGTATTACTAATTCACAAGCTTTAAGACATATGTAATTTAAATTGCAGTCTAGTAGGTTGTTTTAGCAGGGATGTTAATATGACTTGGGTTAGCATTCTTCTGACTTTGCCATTACATTTGATCTCTTAGACAAAGAAGGCTAGGAAAAAAGAAGATGTTAATATTTTTTTTTTCTCATCTTTTAACACAAATAAAATAAACAAAAAGGAGGGAGGGAAGAAATCCTCAGGTCAAATCATATGTTTATATCAGGACTGGGAGAAAATGAAGGCTTTATGTA
>JAOSLQ010054569.1:0-16800 GCA_025629905.1 Lorius lory
GTGAGGCTGACTGGTCTGTAATTCCCCGGGTCATCCATTTTCCCCTTCTTGAAAATGGGGGTTATATTTCCCTTTTTTCAGTCATCAGGAACTTCACCTGACTGCCATGATTTTTCAAATACGATGGACGGTGCCTTAGCAACTTCATTTGCCAGCTCCTTCAGGACCCATGGATGGATTTCATCAGGTTCCATGGACTTGTGTACATTCAGGTTAAGATGGTCTCGAACCAGATCCTATCATACAGTGGGCCTAAGGTCTTCATTCTCACAGTCCCTGCGTCTGCCTTCTGAGAGTTGGGTGTTGTGGTTAGAGCCTTTGCCAGTGAAGACTGAAGCAAAGAAGTCATTCAGAACCTCAGCCTTCTCCAAATCCAGGGTAGCCGGTTCTCCTGATAGCTTCCAGAGAGGGCCCACGTTTTCCCTAGTCTGTCTTTTATTTGCAATGTACCTACAGAATCCCTTACTGTCATCTTTCACATCCCCAGCCAAGTTTAATTCTAACCAGGCCTTAGCTTTCCTAACCCGGTCCCTAGCTTCCCGGACAACATCCCTGTATTCTTTCCAGGCCACCTGTCCTTGCTTCCACCTTTTATAAGCCTCTCTTTGAATTTTCCTCAGCAGCTCCTTATCCATCCAAGGAGGTTTCCTGGCCCTCCTGCTGCACTTTGTTCTAGGTGGGACGCAACACTCCTGAGCTTGTAGCAGGTGATCCTTGAATAGGCGATCCTTGAAGACCAACAGTCTTGGGCCCCCCTGCCCTCTAGGGCTGTATCCCATGGAACATTACTAAGCAGGTTCCTGAAGAGGCCAAAGTCTGCTCTCTTGAAGTCCAGGGCAGTGAGTTTGCTGCACACTCTTCTCACTGTTCTGATGATCTCGAACTCGGTAATTACAGCCTGCAATGAACCATGAACATTTACCCTACTTAAACATTTGTTTCCTTTGCATTGTTAATGTTCAGAATAATAGTGAATGTAAGGACAGTGATAGATAAGCCAGTGATTTACTGGAGGAAAGAGAGTTCTGTTGGTCACTGAAGCACGGTGTTGTTCATAGACATAATTCCTAGTTTAAGGGGAAAAAAACATTTCTGCATCTGAGGAAGTACAGATAGTACCTCTAACAGATACAGAATGCCTAACTAAACTGGTAAATATCAAATTTTGTTAAAGCCAAAACAGCTTTAAATAGCTTTGTTTAAGTTTCTGGGGTTTAACTTGATGAGAAGCTACAACTCTTTTCAAATACATTGTATTTGTTTCCCAAATTCAAGGTATATCCAACTGTATCTTTTCTTTCTTGTTCCATCTCTTTGAAGGCCTGGCATTTTATAGGTCTTACTGCAACAGAATTTAAAATGCAAGGGTTTCTTGCTTGATAAAAATAAAACATATCTACAATGTGAGATATTTCATATCACATCACATATCAGTACCTTCCTAAAGTGATTGTGAAGAGTCTGCAATAATTTGCTCTGGGTTGAAAAGTCTAAGTAACAGCTACCAAAAAAGACCCTTAAGCGAGTCATGAAAACCCAACTCTTCTGGGGCTGTTAAGAAATATAACTCCACATTCACTATGATGAACTAGACTGGAAGTTGCTTTGGAAATTAAATATGATAGCAGTTGTAACAACATTAAACTATGCTGCTTAAAACTGAACATTACTTACATTTAATCATTTGTCATTGAAACTTTAATCATAAACATGTTTGGAATGTGTTTAATATTAAATACTATTTGCAGCCCTGTTGAGCTAAAGATTTCCTAAGTTCTGGATTCACGTGATCCCAAAAATACAGAAGCACAGAAGGACAAGAGCTATAGGCTGTCCCAGCTGGTCTAGAAAGAGCAGCCCTTTACGAGTTATGTTTTGGCTAAGACCAGGTGACCCTTGATCTGAGTGCAAGTAATAGTCACTGTGTCAACATTGACATAGAAAACTGCCAGACAGAATAAACAGTTGCTGTATATAGTGGTAAAATGTTGAAATGGAAGCAGAAATATTTAGAAAGAAGTGTGTGCTTTGTTTCAAACTATTCTAGCCCATTCAGCATGACACGACAGAGTCTCATGTTATCAGTTGCTACCTTCTTGAAGCACACTTTAAATTTTTATTTTTTTTTTTTCTTTTCCTAATATTCCACACATTTGGAAGGTTATCTTGGCTTCTGTGGAATATGTCTGGATAACAAAGTTGCAAAAATAAGGTTAGATTAAGGCTCAGATTTTCTTATTTCCACCTACAGTTTTACAGATTTATATAGTTAATTTTGATGTTTATTCTCTGTATTTCCTTACCATAAGGAAATGTTGCTAGCTAATTAACAAGATAAGAAATATAGAAGCTAAGGCATGCATGAAGTGTTAAAAGTGAAAAAGTAAAAGGAAAGTATTTTTTTAAAAAATAATTTTATTGAAATTGTTCTACTTCTGCCTGATAACTCTGTTCACATCATGTGATCACAGACCTCTGCTTGGTGATTTTATTGCCAAAGTCATATTTTTCTCATGCTTCATACAACCCTGATGCTTCCTTCCAACCCTTTTTTATAAGAGCAAGTCTGTAGACTGAGATATTGAATAGCGAATGCTCTCTGTTGAATACCCCTCAATAATTAGGGCTGTATTACTGCTCTGCTAGCTTTGCAGTTCCGATGAAAATGAAAAGACATCTGATAAGATAACGTTTTTTATATATACCTACAGTCTCCCCAGAACAACACACCAGACTTTCACACACAAAACAGCCTTTCTTTCATGGAATATGAATTTTTTTTCCTTAATTAAAAAGCTAATATAAAGATATATAGTGCTTGATTCTCACTTACCAGGTTTCCTATACATTTTATGGACAGCATATATGATCCTTAAGCCTTTCCAAAACTCAGGCTAAAGAGTTGAAAAAAATGCAGATTTTTAAAGAATAATCAGATTTGGCATGTTTTAACTTTTTCAAGATTTAAAAATATTCTTTTTTTTTCTTTTCTATTTTTCAAAGAAATTACATTATTTGGCTCTGTTTCATTTCATGTTATTTAACTTTGAGATGGTTTTTATGTTAAGGTGTAGTTCTCAACAGATAAGATGCCTAGTAAGTAAAGCTGGAAAGATTTTGCATGAAACATTAAAAACATAAAAGTGGTTTGGCTTAGTGGACTGGAGAATGATATAGGTTCAAGTGGCTTTCAACCTTTTAGAACTATAGCTTGGTTCTATATTTTTAATAGTGACAGCATGTTCATTTCATTGAATGATGACATACATTTGAAAAAGTGGTAAGAGTCATGGAACATTTGAGTAAGGAGTGCTGATTTGTGGTGGAGCTCTCAATGCCTGCAGTGTAACTGCCAAGCAGAATTACTGTATCTGCTGTTTATTACACTCTAAATGATTGACCTGTGTGAATCCTCCTTACCTTGTGCCCAACAAACTGCTGACTTAGTTCTAACTTCAAGTAAGTAAAACAGTGACTTTGGAGCCAGCTCAACACTGTTAGTCAAACTTGCATCAAATACGTTCCCCACTTCCATTAGGACTGTCAGTTAAAAGTAACTGACTGGAACATAAAATAATTGTCTTTTCTTGCTTTCTCTGCAGATTGTCCAATCACTTTTTTCCTTTTCCCCACAACAGAATGATGATGGGGTAAATTTGCAAGCACTGACTCCAAAGCTATTTAAGAGCATTGAAAAAAAAAAAAAGAAAATTGTCTGAGGAACATTAATTAATAGCATCTGAAATTTTAATGGTCATTGAAAATGGATTTTGAAATTACTGATGACTGATTAAAGCATATTATAGGGTGTTTTTTTAACTGCAAAAGCATCGATGTTTTCATTCCATGTAACTCATAAAAAATTTTAATAGGGAAGGAAGAGCTGAAGAAAAGGCAAAAAGGGGAAAAAAGAGGTGAAGTAAATGAAATTTTTTAAAAAAATCTGAATTTTCTTGTATATTGAGATCCATGCTAGGATTTTCAGAAGATCTGTTAAACTTTGCTGAATCTGTTGTAATTTTCACACAATATATAATGGGTGTATACGGTACGCTACATAATGCATTTAGAATATAGGACATTGTAGTAGGAAAAAAAATAATTATCCAGATAAAGTCATAAAACTGTAAGCAATGTAAAAAAAAAATTGGAAATTGGTATTTTTTATTGGAAAGATGCTCTAATTTACCCTGAATTAGCAGTATAAAATGAAGTTAAAAATAAGTTTCCTAAGAACTAACAAACTTAGAAGATTTGCATAGCCATTGATTGATGCAAAATAGATGTACATGTCTAGTAAGCTTGTTTTAGAAAGGTGAAGCAGGAGGCTAATGAACTCTTCCATGGTCCCATCCCCCAGGAATAATTTTATAATTCTATGGCTGATCTCAGTATGAGACAGCAAGACATGAGTCTGACATTTTAAAGGGTTTCACTGCAATTAGTGAAAAGAAATTCTAAGAAAACACTTAGAAATTAACAGAAGTGAAAAGAAAAATATTAAGAGAAAATAATAAAATTTTAGCATTCATACCAGTGATTATGCCTTATTTTTTATAATGCATTTTTATTAATGACCCGATTAATATGATCTCAGAAACTTCTCTTAGCAGTAAAGTGGTTATCTATATACTGCACAAATTTGTTTTAGAAGAAGCAGATATTACCTAGATCTTCATATATTAGCCTAAGATATCAAATGATATTATTCTGGACCCTTGGGATTCTGTGATTCTGTGATTCTGTGAAAGGTAAGTTTCTCCTCCCTTGCTCAAGGAGACTAATATAGCCATGACTAACAAAGCACCTAGGTGAGGCTCAAATATAATAGATGGCAAATCCCCCCAAAATTGCTTTTAATTTGGGACAACTGCTTTCAACTCTAGAAATTAATCCTGAGGGAAGCCTGAAAAAAAGCAGACTGTTTCTCTTCCTCTTCTCAGTCTTTCAATATGTGCTGCATTGCTTTTGGTTTCCTTGAGAATTTATGTCTATTTATTTGGTTTTTATCTATTTATTATTGCTTATAATTGTAAGAAAACCTAAGTGTATCAGGAGAAAGGTGAGAAGGATAACTGGAAAAGAATGGACTTGGTTAAGACAGCTGACAAAAACTAATGAAAACAATGGCAGATATTAAAAATAGAAACAGTTTGGGGAATCTGAAAGGGCAAAAGTGAGCAAATAAGATATAGAAATAAAGGTACCCAGGAAACAAAGCAAGAAGTAGGTAAAATTATTTCATTAATAGGCATAGCATTCTTCTTCCTTTGAGCAAAAAGTGTAAGTATGTAAGAAATATAGTGTAATAAAACAATAAGACAACATAAATGGATATAAGAGAAAACTATCAAAGATAGTCCTTCTTAAGGCAGAATCCTATTTTTGGTGGTAAGGGGGAAATAGTTGAAAAAAGAAAGTTAAAAGATACTGAGAGATACTGACTAAGAAAACATATGTTCATCTTTTTTCCCCCTCCTGCGTAGATGAGGATGCTGGAAGTCAAATATATGTATATGCACACACAAAATCTATATTGCATTAGATTACAAGGAAACAGAAAGACTATGTCATTTATTATTCAAGGATTTAATATTTTCTCATGGATTCTTTTCATCTGAGTCCAGGACTACTTTCATTTCCCTGGCAGAAGTCTTATGTCTATGATTTCGTTTCCTCTTGATACCTCTGTTATTTTTGCCTGAAAGCTGTCAGATTTGCTCACTTTGAGGTTACACTGCATACACACTCATGCCAACACTTTCTTTCTCATAGCTTGCTGTTCTGAGGTAGTCCATCCTGGGTTTTTTGCTTTGTTTCAGACCTAACTCTCAGAGCTCCAAGCTATGTGACTTCTTATAGACTGTAGTATTAGACAGAACTCAGAATATACTTTCTGGTATAATCGATGTTTCAGCATTTGATCATTTCTTTGTTTTAGTCTTCACAGAGAATTCAGTTTCTTCCTCAATCCTCTACAGGTCATACTGTGCCAGGCATTTTCTGTGAAATGGCATTTAGAAGAATAAGCTGAGTTTCTTCCAAAATTACTAATAAATGTAATACATTTTACAGATATAAAAAACTTTCCATATCAATAAGGAAATGTTTGTAGAACTAAACATTTCTTTCATGGATGCTGGGCTGTAAATATCTCTTCAGTCTCTGTCAGAAAAAAAAACAAACCATAATTTGTCTCTTCATAAATGTGATTTTATATTGCAATTCTCTGCTCTTCAAAAGAGTGATAGCCAGGGAAACAGAGCCAAACACACACAAAAAAAGCCTCCACTGTCATAAGAATCTGTGCAGAACAATATGAAAAGAAGTATACCATAGACACCTACAGAAGTTGCTTTTAGTCCATCTTGAATTTTGCAGTTACAAAACTAATGCTCCCTATCTGAATTTGCCTCACACTTTCAAACTTTTTAACAACCTATTCAATGAAGAGGTAAACCACACTACTAATCTTGCCTCAGCTTCCTAAACCATCATTTTCTCTGTGGTTCAGCTTTTCCTCTGAAAAACTTTTCAGCCTTAATAATTTCATATGACTTTACTAGTGTGCATAGTTAGCAGAAGAACCATATGATACAATTCTGAAATACCAATTTTTATCTCTATTTTTTTAATAAGTGGGGGTTTTATACATACACTTAAATAAGGTAAAAATAAGGTAATTGTCTTTCATGATCATATGACAATAATTCAAGATGGTTTGTTCTACTAAAACCACAAAAAAAGTTCTTAGTTTGCAGTTTATAAAGTAGAAGTGGAAATAATATCAATTAATTTCCAACTTACAGATACAAAACCTACATATACACAAAGAAACATTCCATCTCACTCTGCTTAATAAGGTGACTTTGCCAAAAAAAGTCTGGCCAGCATTATTCATGCATTCGTCACTGCTCTGGTTCATTCGATCACATTAAGTCCTATATTTTCTGAGAATAATATGATTTTGACCAAAAGAAACAAAGAAAAGCAGTATTTTTCTACTTTTTATTTCTACTGGCAAAATCAAAGAACACAGCAAGTGCTGATGAGGAGCAGATTCTTCTGAAAGGGCAAAATGTTACCATAATGCTTTGTTGTTTTTTTTCTGATTGGACTATTACTCAACAAGTTAGACCAGACAGATAGTAGGTCAGCTCAAACATATCAGAAAGGAAGCTACTTCTACTGGAAGTTTAAAAGTTGATCACTAGTTGGATTGCTTCTGTGGTTACAACAGTAAGACAAAGAATAAAATACATATTCAAATTAAGAAGAAAATAATAAAAAGGTTTTACTAACCCACAGAAGTAAATGCTTCTGAATTCCTTACCGATGAAGAGTAAAACTCTATTACTGAACAAACGAGCCATGGGACATCATCATTAACACAAAGATAAAATTAAACATTCAGTTCTGATGAAAACAGGGGAGAGAATTTGCTTTTATAATGTGTACTGGAATTAGAAATGTGCCAGAGATAAAACTAGATTCTACCTTGAAGTATTAAAACATACCTCCTACTCGTTACAATGGGAGTGAAAGCAGTTTTTATATAATCAAAGCATTATGGGAAGTTTCCAACCTCTATGTGTGAAATTCTTAAAACATTCTCAAAAGACAAAAAGTAATAATACAATAAAAATTTTGGAGAGTAAAATAAATAAATAAATTCTTTCTTATATGCTATCTAGGGTGTATGATCAATATATGTTATTATATGTTGTCTAATATATGTGGTCAAAATCCACATTTCCAGAAACAAAGATTTTGCATAATTTCGATAGTTACCAACCACATTAGCCTTTCTCACTTTTCTGCTTTTTCTGGTATGTTATCACAGTGATTTTTCTATTGCATTGGACTCTCAGAATGACAGCATGCTGTGTTTGTTATATGCTCCTACTAACCACCAGAAGAAAGTGGGTATCTTAACTGCTGTAGGTCTTAATGGCTCCTCGTTGCCCAGTACTATTTATCCTCCACCTATCAGCTTTACAAATGCTTTCATGGCCAAAGAGGTAGGATCTTACTATAAATTGTGTAGCTGCAAACTTGAAAAAGCTGTGCTTCAGGGAAGCATTACTGTGCTTGATTGTCAGCAAAACAATGTATAATGCACAGGTCATAATTATTCTAAACTTTATTTTTCACCTTTTTATATTTCACCTTTAATAATTAGGGGCTTTATAGTTCCAAATGCTTAAAATTGAGGCTCCTTTCTTAAAGAACAAAACATGGAAGTATATGCTGTTTTCAATTAAATGGGATCAGACTTTAAGTATTCTGACATGTTTGAAGGAAATGTCATTAAAAAATGTCATTCTTGGCCTGTTTGTGTCACTCACCCAGCTGGCACCCAAACAAAATTGTTACAGAGCTGGACTGAACTATTTTTGTTAAGGTGCAAGCAAATTAAAGCAGCTGTTGCGTAAATGTTTGTGGGTTGTTTTGTTTTTTTTTTTAATTGATACTTAATTGATTACCCAAACTTACTGTGTAGCATTACAAGATTTTATCATACTGTGAAATATGCCAGTACTCCAAAAGCTATAGACTGTATTCACACAGTAACAGACACCTTCACTAGTATTTAGATGAGTTTTGTAATTTAATTCACTATCATTCTGTGAAAGTCCAAATGATAAGTGCAATTATAAAGATTACACTAATTTTATGAACATCTGTGCAAAATTTATAAAATCATGCTAATCTCGATGTTTTGCCAGCTTCTTGCTTTTAAGCGTGATTAAAAGATCAAAATATGAAAAGACTTTCTTCTTTTGGTAAACACGTAAGTCTTTTAAAAAACACCAAAGGAATGGTCAGTGTAGCTCAGTCTGCAAATGTGTAAACTGATCCAGATCTGCAAATACTGAAATTGATCCCTTGAAGTGTACTTTGTACTGTGGACAATCATAATAATTCCTTATAAGAAATTATTGCTCTATACAAGACAGACGAACATGGTAGACTGCACAGTCTGGGTATGGTGAAAAAAGGGCCATGGGTTTAGTTCACAAAGTCAGTTACCTGGACTTGCAAACTGGGCCTTGATAAACTGAAAGATTATCAGTTTATATAGCAACTCTTAACTTCCAGCCCCATTTATGAAGAATTTATCTTGCTGCTGTCACAAGGAGTGTTTTCTTTTGTATACAGACTTGCTGAAACATAGGTGCTTGCTGCTGTTTCGTACACTGTGGAACATGAAAGGCCTCTGCATGGTCCTGAAAGATATGACATGGAACACAGAAGACAAGCCCATCCTGCTGTGGCAGGTGGAAGCCAGGTGGGATTCTTGAGGGAATCTCAGATGAAACTAGTCACCTATTTTTACACCACTCTATTCCTTTTGTTACATGGATTCAGAATTTGGTTCTTTACCTTCAGCACAGAAGCTTAGATTGTTAGAAACAAATTGACACAGGCCTGCCTTGCCTTACAAAAAGACAAGGTTGTAGGTCCTGTACTATATCTACAGTAGTTGCCCTGTAGGTATCAAGAGTTGAACATGAAGGTCTTAAAGCAAGTGGATTGTGACCAAGTGTGCCTTTACTTATTCTGCTGTTTGCTAAAGTAAAACCACAGCAAAACAAACCATATGTTTCCAAACAGCATGATTCTGTCACTGATAGGGCTCAGAAAGACCTCAGAAGAAACTGATATGGAAAAGATATGAAAGATCTTAATTGAAAAGGTTGCTTTTTGAGAAGTCACTTTTCTGCTTTCCAGTGGTGTGTTTCAGCAATGCTATAGAATCATAGAATCATAGAATAGTTAGGGTTGGAAAGGACCTTAAAATCATCTAGTTCCAACTGCCCTGCCATGGACAGGGACACCTCACACTAAACCATGCCACCCAAGGCTCTGTCCTACCTGGCCTTGAACAACGCCAGGGATGGAGCATTCACAACCTTCCTGGGCAACCCATTCCAGTGCCTCACCACCGTTACAGTAAAGAATTTCTTCCTTATATCCAATCTAAACTTCCCTTGTTTAAGTTTTAACCCATTATCCCTTGTCCTGTCACTACAGTCCCGAATGAATAGTCCCTCACTAGCATCTTTACAAGCTGCCTTCAGATTCTGGAAGGCTGCAGTGAAGTCTTCACACAGCCTTCTCTTCTCCAGGCTGAACAGCCCAACTTTCTCAGCCTGTCTTCATACGGGAGGTGCTCCAGTCCCCTGATCATCCTCATGGCCCTCCTCTGGACTTGTTCCAACAGTTCCATGTCCTTTTTATGTTGAGGACACCAGAACTGCACACAATACTCCAAGTGGGGTCTCACGGGAGCAGAGGAGAGGGGCAGGATCACCTTCTTCAACCTGCTGGTCACGCTCCTTTTGATGCAGCACAGGGTATGGTTGGCTTTCTGGGCTGCAAGTGCACACTGCTGGCTCATGTTCATTTTCTTATTGACCAACACCCCCAAGTCCTTCTCCACAGGGCTTATTCAATCTATCCCTCAAGCTAATTCACAGCAGCAGTGGTTTCAATCACAATTAGAAAGAACTGAATCTAAACCATTATTTTGGTTTTATTCTTTATTGAAATGACACAGTCATTGTCTTGTGCTATATGACATCAAATGTACTGTAATATTTTAAACAACTTTGTTGCATGTTACTACTTCTTTTCTATTTCACGTCTTCTGTTTAATTTCTCTCTCTCTCTGAAGTAATAACATTGGTTGAATAGATTATGTAATAGCTTTGTCTATCATGAAACCTGCTAGCACACAGATTGTAAACTAGGAGACAGTAATGGATCCTCTGAAGCTTTATAGTGTCAGAAGGATTGCTGCACATGCACATTAAATTCATGTGCTGAAAGGCCTTGTGATTTTATGTCAAATAACATCCCCATTTGTATGCAGTAGCTGCTTTTCTTAACAAGATGGCTTTTGTACTTTTCCTATCAAAGAGTCATATTTTAAATGACATCGTTGTGCTACAGGAGTACAGAAGATAATGTAAAACTAGTAATTTCTAATGTTGTTTCTATTTAAACATCTAGCAACTGCATTGGCTTTAAATACCTGAGAGATAGTACTTGTCCTACATTTAAAAATATATTCAAGCTGTATTCAAATTAAAACAGATTTTAAGCAACAGTAAGAAAAATATCTGAGCTACACAATTTACTGTGGTTTTACATAAGAATCCTACCTTATTCTTTCTGTAATCCACATGTTTAGTGTTTACAAAGCAGACAGGTACAAAACAAGACCCTCTACTCCTGACTGCAGTACATCCAGCCATCTGGTGGAATACATCAAACGTATAAGCATGCACAGTAATAGCACATGACAGAAAAAAAAAAAAAGGAGATAAGAGTTCCATTCCTTTCAAAATACTTTTCTACACAGTATAATTCAGCTGTCATTTAAGTAGATGCTAAACCTAGTATTGAATTTGAGTGAACCTAGGTTTCTCATATATAATATTTTATTTACAATGCTAATTTAGAAATGTGGAAATTAAATTTCAGGAGAAAGTATTTCTTTATCTATGTTTGCAGCTGTGGAAATGACTGTAGATACAGAGGACACCTTATTAGAACACAACTGCATGTAGATAAACAGTACTGTTTTTTGTTTTTTTTTTCTTTCTTAACAGAAAGATACACAGTTGCCCATCACACTGACTTTCCTGCTCTCTTCCCAGCTTGGTCTGTCACAAACACAAGGATGCTCCTGGAAAGTATCTTCAGCACCACTCTACCCACTAGTGACATGGGTGGTCATAGATATCAGTCCCATCACATTAGCATCGTTTCCTGTGATAGATGTTCTATGCCATTAAGAAATCAGAGGAGTATTCAGAAAAGTTAATTTTCATTCAGGGTAACCAATCTTTCAAAGCTTATAACTGTAGAGAGATATTTACAAATATTTGTCATATTTGTATCCATACAGCTGGGAGTGTTAACAGATTCATTTATTTACTTATTTTAGAATCCCCAATCTTGTGACAGTCATTAATTTCTTTACTGCCCTTAAAACTACTAATTTATACTGTTATCCCAAAATCTGTTTCTGAACACAGAATTATCAGATGGAAATTGGGATTTCACCTTCCTCTCCCCACTAAATGTCTGTAAAAAGACACCTTATCATATTTAGATACCAAAGAGGAATTTTATGCCACTAGAAGAATTGTACTTACATGAATCTCCCAGTTGCTGGCTATCCTGACTTTAAGTCATGACTGTATCAACAGAGAGGTATAGCAGGAGAGATTAGAATACTATATTATGGATAAAAATTGTGCAAGTGAAGTAAATGCAAACCCTGATATTAGAAGAGAATGCAGCTCTGGTCTTTACAGATGGCCAGAGTGATGTACCTACATGATTTCAACCTCCCTGAGTGATATAAGAATGCACAAACTTGCTGAAGTTAATAGGGAGCAGAACCATAACTCTCTGGAGTATATACGTTTGATTAAGCTTATTGGTTAAAAAATGCAAGAATAAAGTCTTGACATTGGTAAAACGGATATTATTTAGGTCATGGAAACTGAAAAGACCGTATGTCAAGCTACATGTGCTTCTTAAGCAGAAAGCATAATGACCTCTCAAAAAAATGTTATTGCATCTTCAGGGAGCAGTAGCAGAGGCTTTGGGAAGTATCAGAAAAACAAAAACACAGGTTCAGATTTACAATAAGCTCTCATTGCCCTCATGTATAGTGACAGTAAGAGTACATAAAAGAAGCTGCACGTATGCTTTAGACTTTTTCTGCACAGCACTATTTACACCTGAAATTCTTAATAAAGTATAATTAAGTGTTGCTGAATTGAAAGAATGGAGTTCAGCTGGGGACTTTAATGCCTGCTGTTCTCAGTTTACTATTTCCTGAAGCTAACATGAACAAAATAGGACTTTTTAAGCATATCTGTAGAAAAAAAAAACCTCACAATCTCTGCAAATGAAATCTGTGTGATAAAAAATAGTCAGAAAATATCAGATCATACCATATTGTGCTGGAGGATAAAGAGATCTGAATACAAACCAAAAGAACAGTATTCCCATTTCTACCTGCCTTAACTTACAGTTGATATTTAAAAAAAAAAAAAAAAAAAAAAAGCAAAGATACAAAGCCTCTACCTCCAGAACAGTTGACATTTGCTGGAGGAGGATCTGACTATGGAATAACAGTTTTAATTTTTTTTTTAAACTTTAGTTTTGCTTGTTTAGGTTTATGGCTTGCAAGTTAGAAGTGAATGCTCAGAATCTGAAAATACATCAACACATGTATACTTGTAGGCACACATGAACCTATTCCCTTCACGGGGACTTAACCATATAAAAAGTGAAAAAAAGAGAGAAAGGGATCTAATCCCTTTTGTTTTAATAATCAAAATTAGTTACCAATAATATCTGATTCTTTCTTTTTCTTTAAGATAGAACTGAAGCATTCCAGCATTACTGGGACTTCTGAGAAGTTTGCAAATGCTCTTAGAATTGTTTGAAAAAGCTTACTGCAGATACGCAGCCCTTTTATGGTGCCAGAAGATTATAGAACATGGAGCATTATTAGCTCATAGGTATTGCAAGTTTGATCATAGATCCAAAATTATAAATGTCATAGTCATTGTTCTAATCTGTTTTTTTTCAGTTGCTCTTTTTAATTGTCCTGGGTTCAACTATAGCAACTATTTTTCTCCTTAGTAGCTGGTGCACTGCTGTGTTTTCAACTTTAGGCCAAGAACAATGCCGATAACAGACCAATGTTTTTAGTTATTGCTAAGTAATGTTTACTCCGATCAAGGACTTTTTCACTTATGCTCTGCCAGTGAGGAGGGGAGCAAGCCAGGAGAGAGCAGAGACAGGACACCTGACCCAAACTAGCCAAAGTGGTATTCCATACCACAGCATGTCACGTCCAGTATATAAACTGAGGGAGTTACCCAGAAGACCTAGATCATTGCTTGGTTTGTGCTGGGTATTGGTCAGTGTGTGGTGAGCAATTCACTGTCAAATGGCTATTGGCTATCCTTTAAGTGAGATTTAATTCCCTGTGCAAGTGTTAGCCTATACTAAGATCCTGATCTTCTCCCCGGACTTTAACAAACACATTCTCTGAGTGATTTCAGAGAAATTGAAGACCTCAGAAGTGAAAAATTCCATCTTTAAACATGGAATATGACAATTTACCTAATATGCTTTGGTACTGGACCTGTATTATACAATGGAGTTTGGTTGTAGTGCTTTGAAGAAACTGTGTATGTTCTCAGAGAGTTTGGTTCTTTTCCAGAGGTTGCAAAGGAACAGCAGAGGTCATACAACCCTCTCTGATCATGACTGTTGCTTTCTCACATTCTGAATAGTAAAGTGTAAAGAAGGAAAAATTGACACCACATTTGCCATGTTGCTTCACATCCTTCTCTTTTGTACGGCTCTGCTGAAAAATGGAGATAAGGAAGGCAGAGTTAAGATGTACTTCTGAATACCAGTGAGATAGATTTATTATGGAAAGCTCCTTAGAGACCAATTAATATCACCAGGGTTTTCAAAATAATATTTGCACCATAAAAAACACAGTCAGCCCATCAACACATTGTGAAGGCAAGGTCACTGAACACATGAACAACTAGACAACAAATTTAGTCAGAATGGAGTAAAACCTGAGCACTAATTAAGTGAATTGGAAAACACTCACAGTGGAAAAATACTGCTTAGTCTAGAACTACATTTTATAGGAAGATGTATTATTTTTATTAAAAAAGTATTACAGATAAACACTGAAAAGAAAAAGCAAGATTAGATACTGCCCCAACAAATCTTGATGCTTCCTATATGTAAAAGTGGTCATGCTTCAGAAATTAGGATATTAATTTTTTACTTAGGTGATTTAATTATGGATTCATTGTTTTATATTATAGAAGGAAATATTGACAAATGTAGACATCTCCAATATTTAATTGTAATCCATGGGGTTCACTGTTGTTCAGGCAGTGCTGCTCAACTATTAATTGTATTAGCCAGTGTCCTAGGAGCATAAACTAGGTAGGTGAGATTTGAGGTTGGGGGATGATAGAAAATTGCTTGGCATAGCCAATACTGTGAAGGAGAAGAAATTCTTGTGGAAAGAATTACATAATCTAGAAGACTGGGATGATAGAATTACTAATACAAGATGCAAAATCATATGTGGCTTATGACTGTATTGTTTCCAGTTATTTTTCTTCATTAAATTTTACTTATATCTCATTATTAAAAAAAAAATATTTGATGATATAAAACCCCAGTTCAGTTTATTAGACTGTGAGTGAATGGATTGGAAAATTCAGAGATTTTGCACCTGTTGTGTGAAGATTCAAGAACAGCTTTATGTAAGACAGACTAAAACTTGCAGAGCAATTTCTTCAACGAAAAATTCTTCTAAGCCAAGAAACTCTGCAAATGACACAAACTAAACTTTTTAAAAAATTTGGGTTTGTCTCTGACTCACAACAAAAGACGAAGGATAAGTTCCTTTTCAAAACTTATTGAACTTTAGTCCATTTTAGAAATATGTTAAACTATTTTCTTGTTTAATGGATGAAAACTGTTATTAGCCAGTTTCTTGAAAAATCACATTATTTGAAGGATCAATGTAAAGAGTTCATGGAATTGTGAGTATTTCTAAAATTAAGAAAATTCTCTTTTGATCTCTGCAATTTAGAATCTCCACCAAAGATAATTGTTAAAAATTCTAACCTTGTTACAAAACATAGGAAACAAATGGTCCTTCTAGGGCCTGATTAGGTTTAGCACTTTATGTAAATCTTGGAGAACTCTTCGTTTTCACAGGCTCATAATCTAATTTATCTGAGAGTATGGGATAAAATATCCTTTGCTATACTTCTGCTTTTCTAGTTATTTATCTTATTAATCAGAAGACTACTATATTCAAATGATAATTCAAAAAATGTAAAGCTTTTTCTTCTATTTATTTTCATTTTATTGTGTAGTTTCAGTTAGATTCTTGTTCTATATTTCTTTAACTCTTTTATCTCTGAGAGAAAATGATGGAGTATGTATGTGCGTGTGCTTGTTAATAGCACTGTGTTCTAGCATTATTCTGCTATTGTCACATATGAGTTGCACCAGGCCACTCTGTTCAGGAAAATGGTGTCATGCTGAACTGGAAACTAATGGAATAATGACAAATATTATTTATTGCTCATATAAAGATGCTTTCAGGCCTCTGATGACTCTCTGCACAAAAAACAACTTTTTGATTCAAGGATTTCATTCGAGGATTTCAGCATCTAAAAAATTAATGAATATGATGCTGAAAAAAAGATTACTAAGAAGGAAGTGAGCTGTTTTGTTGCTTAGAGTAGACATCAGATCTGTAACTGATCAGAAACAGGATTTATATTTGTTATATCATGGTTGAACATTAGTGCCTTGGTCACTATTCCTGTCTTCAGCATGGAAGGTGTGGAGAACATGCAAGTAATATGTCACTCCAGCAACCAGAAATGGATAATGTAGGAGAGGCACAGTTTCTCTCTTCCAGACAAAGGAAATAAACCATACTTACAAACCCAGGCTATGCAATATTTGAAAACTTACAAAAATATGCTCTTTGTCATACCATGTCATACTCATGATACTAATGTATTTTTTTCTTTATATTCTGGAGGAAAGATAGGAACTAAAATCCATTAGTTATGTCAGTTCAATTTACTCTTTTACAAATATCTGCCCATAGCAAAATGACCAACCTACCACTAGTACAGTTCTGTAACCAGTTACCTTTTCCAGTAAATGGAAGCTAAGAACAGCCCCTTAGCACTGGGT
>JAOSLQ010054570.1:0-14460 GCA_025629905.1 Lorius lory
CTGCCCGTGGCAGGGGTTGGAACTGGATGAGCTTTAGGGTCCCTTCCAACACAAACCATTCTGGGATTCTGTGATTCTATGGTTCAAGTTGCACCGATAAAAAATTGGCCATGGGATGCCTTAATGGAGAGTGTTTAATATAGAAGTTGTCAATTAGTCTCAGCGCTGGAAGAGAGAAATCTGTTGAGTGGCCAAATAACTTCCCTCTGCCTCAGAACAACAAACTGCACACCCTTATTCTCAGCCCTAGGCCTAGCAGAAAATGCTTGCATTTTGCATTGACCTAACTTGCCATAAGCAAGTGCTTGTGTCTTTTTTTAGCATCCTATTCTTGTTACCCATCCTGTAATGGTTTAGTAAATGTTAAATGTAATTATACAACATTAAGAAAAGAACTGAGGGCAGCCAACCAAAGAGAACTCTGCCAGTTAGCATCAGAATTTAAGTCACTGCAATCATCTGGTGGGTTCTGCTAACCTTAATCCAGGCCATTGGCCGCTGTAGGTCACAAGGGTTGTCATCATAGGCTAATTTAACATTAACAACCTCCCACTGAAATAGTAAAGTTACACAAGGACAGGAGTCCTTCCCAGCCCAGTATGACACCAGCAGCATCCAGCTAAAAGCATCCCTATGACTGAACGAACATGGGGCTTCATGAACATTCAGATGCTGCTGATTCCCTGACAGAGGTTGAAGTTTTGCTCGTTCTTCTCATCTCTGCTTATCATTTTTGCTATCTTTGTTATACACTTTAATGGCACTTTCTAAAACATAAAATCCAGTCCCTGTTTCTAAGTTATATGCAGTTCATAAGCTTGTTCTAGATAAAAGAAAATGCTTTAATGGTGTTAAAAAGCATATTTAAAATATAACTGCAAAAATCAAAAGCACATTATAACAGTTTTGCAGCTCAGACTCTTCCCTGGGTAATGCATAAGAATTAACAAACACCCAGACCTACTCTTTTCAGTCTAAAACTGGACAATTTGTGAGTAGTAAAAATGTGGATGTCTAAGAAAAAAGAGTATAGTGTATAACCTTTAAAGAGCATCTAGGTATTATTGTGTGTTTCATCTCGAGTGCTTCCTGGTGCTGGAGGTGCTGCATGATACAGCACAGTTTGGGGAGGACAAAGAGGTAAAGAGAGAATAGGGAGGTAGAGAGGATCCTCCCTCACCCTCTTCTGACAGCCGCTACTCAGGATGATGGAGCAAGGGGATGCAATCACACAGTGGCCAGTGCTCACCCAGGAAAATGGTATTTAGTTTTTACTCCTTTGTTTTTTCTGTTCCTAATTAATGAAGTTTGGTTTCTAATGGAGACAATGACACTTTTTTCTTGATTAAATAAAAGATTCTAGCCACATACTTCAAGACACCCATCAATCTGCAAGGAATTGGATGCCCCATCCCTGGCAGTGTTCAAGGCCAGGTTGGATGGGGCTTGGAGCAATCTGCTCTAGAGAAAGGTGTCCCCCCTATGGCAGGGGTTGGAACTGGATGAGATTTAAGGTCTCTTTCGACACAAACCATTCTGTGATTCTGTGATTCATGAACACAGACACATTGTGTTGGGAGGCCTTTTTTTTTCCCCTTGGGATATCTATAACCCTTTAAAACCTACTGTAGTCCCTTTCTTCAGATGCCTGAAGGCAGAGATGATTGAGTTTCTCAATTCTAGACTCTGAGGGGTCAAAGGGTCTGATTTCAAGCTGAAAATACCAACAAAAGGCAAAATGTCCCTACGGGCAAAATCTGTATCAGCTCTATGAGAAGCAGGTTTGGTACTGCTTTGCCATCAAGCATCTTAGGACAGATCTTGCTGTAGACAAATGACAAACAGCCACCGGGACTGCAGAATCTGTCTCCTGCAAAAGGTATGGGCCTGCTTCTTGCCTTCACATTTGCTTTTTGTTAATCTGGAGGTATCAGTACTGCATGAGTGGAGCAGGTGACAGCATTTCTGTGTGCAGCACTGCCTTCAGCATGCTCTTTGGTGTCACGCTGGGGTGCGCACAGCTAGGCACTGCACTCTGAGAGCCTGAGTTACCTTGTTAAAGACAAAGCAGCACTCGGTTTCTTAGTCTGTGCACACTCACACACACATGGCAGGCACAAACCAGATACCTTGGAGCAGAAAGAAGACAGGGCAATCTGCCTGGCTAGTTTCAATGCTTCTATCCTCATTGCAGCAAACTCTAACTCCTCCTGTCAAGTGTTTGGTTGTGAGCAATCCATAGAAGAAAAAGTATTAAAAACATAGCAAAAATGTTTTAAACGCATCTGAAAATGGAATGTTATATTTTAATGTAACATTCTGACAATTCCTGGGTGACAAACATATCCCTGTTTTAAAATTCTGTCTTAAAATTTCACTACATATACTCTAGAAAATACACCCTGACATACAAGTCTGCAGGTCATATTTGCTTTTCCTAAAAGAAGCCATACCAAATTCTGCATTAGATTACTAGGAAAATAAAGCCTAATTTTCACTTCAGCAGAATTACGGCCTAAATCTCTGCAAATGAATCTCTGCATACAGACCTACTAAGGCCAGGTTGCAAGACAACTCTCCACACACCAAGTCCTGTGTTCAAGCTTAAAAGATGTGCTTTATAAAGACTTCTGCAAAATAGATACACCAGTGGTATAGCTGAAAGTGTGAAATTTAGGATTATGCATTATATGAATTAAATTAAATATCTCTGCTCATTACATTCCTGAAAGGCCAAAGTTACTTTGGAAAGAATCAAACCACTATTCTACTTCTATCCCACCTCCCTCCAAGCCTCCCACCAGCCCTTTCTATACCAGTGTATAGAGAAACTTAAAGACAAGTGACACTTATATTTCTGCTACAAACCTGAAGTTTCTGAGCAAATACTGGGGGGTTCTTTTCTGCTAAGTCAGGATCTAGATACTCAGGCTGCTCACATATTGAGGTTTTCTTAGATATCCTATTGAGAAGAGCATCAGCAGAGACAAAGGAGTCTTCAGGAGATGCCTGAAGGGTAAGGAGGATATAGAATAAGCAACAGAGACTTTGCCCAAGTAGTTCAGGCCACAAGCAGCATAGGTGTTTGCAAATCTTTGATTCCTAGTAATTTCATGCCCCACTGAAGATTGCTTTTGAATACATGATTCATAAGTAACAGATGAACAATTCTCCCTAATAAAAAAACAGAGCAAAATTTCCAAGACTAACATGAAATAAGCAATATTAGGACCTCTAAAGCAATGGCTCTCAAACCATGGACCACAGCCCACTCTTGATGCTTCAGGTTTTCAAAGTTACCATAGGTTCTGTTCATAAAACAGCTTATGTTCAGTTCAGGCATCTCTAAAGCAGCCCAAAAGCTTTGAAGACCACCAAAACTGAGGGAATCCTCTACAAGACTGGTTTTGCAGTCTTCACAAAGTCTTCTGCTGCTTACTGGGGATAAAGTTATGTTCACAATCATAACATGATCAGGATAAATACACAATAAGTGACTGGAATTAGAATGACACAAACAAGGGCACTGGGATTTGAGTACTCAAAACTCCCTGCAGTGAGAAATGTATTCGAAGCTCATAAAAATTGTTTTGTGAGATGGTATCAACCACAGCATTAATACAAATTAAGCACAGTATTTAAGTCAGCTTCTTCTTGACTCCCCAGTAAATACATTGTCATGTAGCTTGGCATGCCCAGTGCTGTAGGCATTTGTAAAACAAGTTTGCCTGCAAAAGTGGAAGCCTAGAGGGAACCTTGCTGGATTTGAGAACCAATGCTCTGAAGTCTGTACACAGCACAGGTTGGAAGCAAGGAAGAGCTCACCACTAATTCAAGTCCAACCCAGAGAAAAAAGTGAATCCAACCACTGAAAAAAAGTGACTTAACTGGAAACTGGAATGAGTTCTAATGATCAAAAAAGTGAATTTTACATTATCAGATGACAGTAATACAGTTAACAGTTTACAGGAAAATGTGAAAGGGTACCTGTCCTTTACCAACAAAATCTTGTAATTTCACAATACATGCCACAATCATGTCTCTATGTCCATATCAACCAACCCCTTATTTTATATGTAAAATATTTCTTCAAATATTGGGTTAAAGCACAGTGTAGAAAGGCCTGTGTGAGGAAAACCCCCCAACACTTCAAAGTATCAACTTGGAATCAGTTATCACAAGAACACGTTGATTTACAGTAAGAATTCAGAAAGTTCGATTTGAATTCCTCCAGTTCCATCAGCTGGACTCATTTGAGTCCTACCCCATTCTGCTACCAAAATCTTTAAGTATCACGTTGAGTTTCACTCTGCTTTCAAGATCCACCTTCATATGACATGAGAAATTTCTGTGGGAAAATGATTCCCAAACCCTTCTCATTAATTACTTACTATTTCAATAGCCTCTGGAGTCGTCCCTAGGGTCATAGGCTCTAGGTCTTTCTGCTTTGACTTGTCAGGTGATTGTAAGTGTGCCTCTTGGCTGGCAGCTAGGACTCGGGAAGCTGGATGTTGTATTTTCATTCCAGAGGATTGCTGCGCTTCAGGGTCTTCAAAACTTGACCTGGAAGAAGATTGTGTACGTGTTCTCAGGGTGGAGCACAAGGCTCTTACAATTCCACCTCTGGTAACAACCAAGCGAGTCCTCTTCATGACTTACATGCGTATATCTATATATATACTCACACTGCTTCAACCCAACTTCATATCATATCTCATAACACTCTGCAACACCCTTTCAAAGCATTGCACCAGAGTCATCTAAATAAAGCCAGTTCCATCAGAAAGGTTACACACATTCCTTAAATATTTCTCACTTGCCTTTTCACCCTTTCCTCGCTGTGACCTACCCCTCTCCCAACAAACAACTTGTACGAACAAGAACAGATGCCCTTAACAAGCAACATTTTTGGAAGTAAATACAACCCCCACATCCTGTTCTTATGAACCAGGCTCCTTGTCCAGAAAATATATCTAGGAAAGGCCGAGGGAAAAGTTGCAATTAGGAGATTTCTTGATTGATATGGAAATGACCTCAGTATCTGGAATAAAGCTGTGAGTAGGAAGCCATTGTCTAGTGAACCAGTCGCCCCTGTGAGTCTATTTCATAAGAATATTAAGTAGAAATACATGTCCTTATTCCTTCCCATTATAAAACTTCTGTATCTTTGCCCTCTATTCTCTGTCACATATGAACACAGATGGAAATCTATTTTTAAACAAACAAGTCAGCAACACAGAGGCAGAGAGAGGAAGGATTGCCTGTGTATGTGCTACGATGTTAGCCCACTTCCCTTCCATCCTTTTCCAGTGCTCAATTTGCTTGCAGAGACATACCCTGAGCATGGTGTTGTGGAATCAGACAGTCTGATGGGAGGTGATTTGACTGGGCTCTCCTGCTGTGCATCAAACATTAGGTATAAAGACTGTTTCTTCGGGGTGCTGTCATCCTGCTGGCAACAAGAAAAGAAAGAGTCATTAAGCAACTCAACTAATCTCTGTTAAAGCTAATTCAGGTCAGTGAAGCCCTAGGTGACCAAAAGACTTGACAGACAATTAATAACATAGGGGTGTAATACAGTCTATGCTAACTGACACTGAGGAGATCCCTTTAAGGAAGAAACCATTAAAGAACTAAACCTAAACACTTCAGTCTATGTAATAGCATTTCTTCTCCCACTTTGGGGTTAATCAGACTTCTGGTCCTGTCAGGCAGGAAGCATCCCCTGATTGAAGTGTTACTAAAATATTCATTGAAACTTCTCATCAGTTTAAGCACCTGACATGCACACTTGACTTTCTAACTTCCCCTGTGGATACAGCCCTGTTGGACCTAGTCAAGACATCAAGCCCATGATTGAAATAGAAGTAAGGCAAAACAGCTGATAACATATAGCACTGCATTCCGTAGTCCACATTCATTCTGTATTTTGTCCTTCTTCTTTCAAGTTTTACTCTCATTTTGTTGAAACAGTTCAATAGCTGCTGTAGACAGCTCTGCACTCTACACTGCTGGAAATACTGATCTGCTTTTCATCTCCAGGAAAAACTACACTGATGCTGACTTAAAATTAAATAACAAAATGGAACAACCTCTACAGGACACAGGGCAACAAAGCACATGCAATTTACCCCAGTTATGCCAATTCAAAGGAACTGGTTTGGCAAATCTGTTGCAGGCACATTATGATTAATTTAAGAGGTAGTGAGGCTGATGGCACTATCAGGATAGTGCGTTATGATATGGGAATGCAAACGAATGGAAATGGAAGTGAGAACTTACAGGCACAGAGGAGCCTATTTTCTCCATATATTCTATTTCATATGAGTTGCCATATTCCAAGTCTGCAACAGAAACAAAAAAGAGCCATTAAATACACGAAATTACTTTTGCAGAAGTAAATGAGATCTCCTCTCATTCACAAGGACCATCCGGCTCCATACTCTGCCATGAGGTATTAAAAACAGAATATACACAGAGAAAGCAGAAGAGGCGCTGATTTTCAGCAGTGAGCCTAGGACATGTTTTAGGCAAATCCATTTGCTGAAGATTCTGCCCCAGGGGCCAGAACATTCAGAAAGTTGCAGACTGCTTTCAGAGCACGGATAACTTAGCACAGATAACTTTCTTCTATGATGTTATCTCATCACAGAAACCACAGTTTTCAGTAATGGGTGATGTTGATACCGGTTTCCTTTGATGTACACAGAAAGATTCTAAAAGCTGTTGAGAAATTAAATCATTTCTATTTCTTAAGGCTTATCACCCATTTCTTAATTAAGAACTACTGTGGTATCACTTAAGATACAAAGATATGTAAAATACCTGCATGCTCATTGAAGGGGTGACACAACAGCACAGCTTTCTGGGCTGTTTCCACACTTTAGATTCCAAGGAAAAGCCGAAGGCAGCAAGATTTACAAAGAACCCCAAATCTAAACCCTAATAAAAATGCAAATCTTTATTGCTTCTCTACTTCTAATCTCCTAATTACATTGGAGGGAATAACCAGTGTTTCTTTCCAATCCATGGTCATCCAGTAGCTGATAACAGAGGCAGATGGATAAAACACAGAGAAATAGGAAAGAGAGCAGACCTTCCTGCACCCAAATAAATGCAAAGACTTTGGTCAGACACAATTTAAAAACTCAAGACATATTTGATTTGTCCTAACACTCTATTTGTCCATGAGTTAAGTTAATAAACCACTGTATGCGTTCATTTCCATTGTAGAAGTTCCAATAAATGGCACACTAACATTGACTTTATGACAAAAGTAAGTGCTCAAATTCTGCTAGATTTGGGCAGCTTTTCAAAAGCAGGGCTTATATCAGAAAGGCATCATTAAAACATTTGCTTTCTAAAGACAAACCAACCCTAAGGACAATCTCTCACCTGTTTTGTTAAGAAAAGGAGAAAGTTTGAAAGGATGCAATGTGAGGTTACAATGCTCAATATTTTTTACAGTACATTCCACAAGTCTATGTATTTTGTCAAACAACCACTGAAGAAGAACAGCCACAAACTCTTAGCACCTGACATGTGGGAGGTAAAACATCCAAGTGAAGAGAACGCAATAACAGGCTCCTCCTGTTTAAATTCCCAGCATCACATGTTTTTGATGGTAACAGGGAGTCAAGAAAGACGGATGACCTTCTGGTATCATATACAAGCTCCCTCTTAGCAAAAGCCAAACCAAACCTGAATCCATGAGATTTAAACCACCTACTTAATGCAGAATTGTAGGAGAAAGCATGAAATACCATGTAAGAGCATCCAGGCTTTAGCAACTGCCTTTCTCTGTTTCATTTACCTACACATAAACCCAATGAGGTGCATCATGAATGTATGTGGGGCAGCTTTACAACCCCAGAGATCAAGTGGCAAGTGAGGGTACAGGTATGCTCATAGGCAGGAGATGTACCAGCACTGTCCTCTGCTGGCACAGATATTCCAGCTGCCTGCAGGGCTGGTAGCAGCTTTGCAATTGCAACCTCAGCTTCTTTTCGGGACAACACATATTTAACTTTGCTGATTTAAAAATCCCCACCAGGACACAGATGGAAATACTTCAGCTAGAAACAAAGGGAATAACAGGGCTCGCTAAACGCGGTTTGTTTTGTTTCACTGCTCTCAGAACTTGCCAGCATAATTAGACTCTACCTCCTCTCCTAGGTTTCTCCTCTAAGACATTATCTCCCCTCCAATATCTTAGGATCGCTGGTTATCTCTATACGTTCATAATTACAAATGCCCAGGATACCCCATGAATAAGATAATTACCTTTTAGGAATACATACAACAGACTTACTAAGTGATGTCCTCCAACTCCTCCTACAAATAGCTGCAAGATTACATCAGCATTTTCTGCTAATAATGACTGCTTATTTCTGGTCTGTGCCACACGAAAATGGCAGCAGTTACAAGCAGCGTACGCAGCAGATGAGAGCTGGATGGAGTGGCTGACTCAGTAGTTGGGCTGTATCCGTGTAAAAGCCGTGTTAGGTTACAGGATAACACTCATACTGGTGTCTGGGAGGGGTAAAAATAACTGCACGGAGGAACAGCCCTGGAATTACTCAAGGATTTCTCAATGCCTCAGGAACAAGACTGTCAAGGGTGGGGGGGAATTATTATTTGTAGGAGATGTGAAAACGGAAGCATTGTTGATTATAATGAGGCAGTAATCTGAAACCTGCCTGCACCATGCAGCACACAGGAGACAAGACAATTAGCATTTAATTAGGAGCTTTGCTCACTTTCTTCCATCCACTTTGATAGCTAAAATGATTCCCTTAGAGTATCTCTCACCCGTCTTTTGTTCCATTTCCTTCCATAACTTTTCCTTTTTCCCAGATTTGGGAGACTTTCCTGAAAAGTACTTGTTGTTTGTTTTTAATACAAATTAAATGAATTTGTTATCTGATATTCATGGTTTGACAGCAAAGCCAAATGGATTTATTCAGACTGAAATATGAAAATTTCAGACTGAAAAACACATGTCTAAAAGCTCTGGCTATGCAAACACACAAGCACGTGCACGCGAACACGTGCAGTCCCATTAAAAACACTGTGATTATTCCTGCCTTTTAACGTCAAACACATTTGACCTAGGATTTTAGCACTTCTTCATTAGGCAAAAACTCCTCAGACCCTGTCTAAAATGGCATCAAGTAGCTTCAATGGCAGACTGGGACATGGGTTGAAAGGTTGGACAGGGAATAAATTGTGATCACGAAGAACGTTTCAGCCAAGTTGAAGTCATACATTCTTCCCACCCACAAAGCTGAAAAGCTGCCCTTGGAGCAGAGCAGATGTTGCAAAGCTGTATTCCCTCTGGGAGCCCTAAGGAAGGCCACACACAAGTTTCCTAAGTTCTCTCTTTCCACATTTCACAGACCTGCAATGACAGTTCTCGTAACAGGAACCTCCAGCTTTCACTCACCACTGCTCATAGGAAGATACGACAGGAGAAATCTGAATCAGCTGATTTAGAAGGAAATCTTATCTGGCATGTGAATGATAACTATCTTATGCAGAAGATATCCTGGACATTTTTGTGCATAAAGATACCTGGATCCTAGGAACTTGGAGGAGAGATGGCATGTGAAGAGCCTTAATGCAATACATAAACTTTGAGCAGAGTTTTAAGCTGGGACTGTCTCGTGGGACCGTCTCCTGTTCAGGTTAGAGGAACAGGCTCAAGCAAAACCAGTAGTTCAGTGACTCTGGATCCAAGAGCACTAACTGAGAGCAGTATTAGACCACAACCTCCTGTGAAGGCACAGAGGGAACAAGTAGCATGCACAGAAGAACAGAACATGTCTACAAGTAACCATACAAAGGAAATGAAAGCCTTTGTCTGAAGACTCCTTTCATTTTCCTTTGATCTTCCTCTCTGCTCTTCCTTGAAAATTCAAGATCAGACTATTGGGATCTTACACTCAGCTCCCCATAACTGACAAATTCCCTGGATTGGTCCAAAGAGCATCATTTTTAGGTTTCCCAAATAATAGAATTTCTGTTCAGCAAAGTACATGCCAACATCTTCGAACAACCCAAACCTTCTCCATAAATAACAGCATCAGCTGGAAGCAGTCAGTCTTGTATAAAGCATACCCTCCGTAGGAGAGCTGAACTTGGTCTCATTCACAAATGTAGACAGATCAGAGGGTTGTGGATAATCCTGCTTATCCGTGTTCAGGTCCACGGTCATGCAGGTCCATTTCTGGCTGGTCACTGAAGATGCCAGCTTCTCCTCATCTGTCGCATGAACCACTGTGGATATGACGGGAGGTGTTTCTGGAGTAGGCAGTGGAGTGGGATCCTGCAGAAAACAAGTGCCAGTTAATTCCATTATCTTTCATTAACATGTTGAACTCTCTGAATCCCTTTGCCTGACAACAATCATCTTTTTAATTCCATACTCTTTGCTGCAGCTCTGTGTATCCAGTACTTAACAGAAAATATTCGAGTACTTCATTTGGAACTCTACTAGCAGCAAGTTTTCCAAGCATAACTAAACTCTTTGATGATAAACACTTGCATTTCAAAGGTTCCTTGAGAACAGGGAAGAAAGAGAAAACAGAGCTGTTTAAAGCTGTTAGGCACTTGAGATAAGTGGCACACATCACCCATGACTGAAGTCTTTGACTACCAAAACTGACTTTTTGGCTTCCTTCACAGGGGCAAACCTTCACAGGTCTGCGAGGTCACGAACCCTTTCTTCACTTCTGTGCTGTCAAGCAGCACAAAGAAAAGGGTAGGATGGATAGCAGCAAGATGAACAGCAGCGTGGAAGGAGCTGTGGCACATCAAAGCAGTGAGGCCTTTGTAAGGCAGAACAGCTTTTGTTAACTTCTCTTCCAAGAAAACCACCTGCAGGTAGTTTACAGCAAGGAATAAAACCATCCAAGCACATGTTCCTGATGGATCAGCCCACTTGGTTTATTTCTATTTCCCATCCAGCCCACCAATTTGATGCATTTAGTTTCTTACTTTCTGATCTAAAAATTCCAGGGTAGATAGCTATGTCTGTTTTTCAGACAACTGAACATATTTATTCATATCATCACTCTATTGTAACATAGGGCCTTCTGAAGTGTATTAACTAATACTCTGACTGGAATTCCCAGAGCAAATATTAGGTCTAATATACATCATACATGCACTTCTAGAGACTAAAATGTTAATACCTCACGATTATAGCCCAATGTGCTATACTTGGACACTAAAATGCTCATATTCTTTACAAAAGCCTCTTCTATTATTAAATGTAAAATTCTACAACTAAATAAATCCAGTTTCCCTTTATTTCCCCTACAAGAACACACATTACATGCATTAGAATAAGGCAGTGCTTTACCTGAGAAGGAGGATCAGATAGTGGGGATCTTTTTGGTGATTTTTTCACCCTAAATGTATCACTGAAAATAAAGTTAAAACCGTTAATATGGTAACACCAGTGAGAATCAGGTCATTTCACACTCAGCACGACAGCCACAGACAATGCAACCTCTATAAGCCCGTCTGCTTTAAAATCCCATCCATTAGCAGCAGCACAGAGAAACATGCCATAGGTACATACTCTTGTCATGCATTTGCAACAGGCCTCCATTCCCCAAAAGCTGAGAAAAGCAGGATTGCCATATTTTTCATGCTAAGCACCGACACATTTACAGAACAGAGTTGCTGCTCGATTGCAATTCAAATCCCTGCTCCAGCACAGACATCCTCAGCGCCCTTAAGCAAAGTATTTAGCTTCTGTCTGCTTCAGTTTCCCATCTGAAAATCAGGTCTAAAACTCATCTTAACCTAAGAAATACAATTGTGATGAAGTTAAGCCATAAGCACCAATGAGCCCATAAACCATTGAGAAGAAAATTGGTATGTTCTGGATGAACTACATGAAACCAGCTGAGGGAGATGCTGTTCTGATCGGAACAAAGCTCTATCATTATAAATGTGCACAATAGACCCTTTTTAAAACAAATACAACAACAAATATGGCAATTTTGCTTCCAGTTCCCTTGACAGCTCATCGTGCAGACTGGGAGCACGGACACTGGAGCCCTTCAAAACCCCACAGGTTTCAATCAGGCAAAAGGAATGAACATACATTATGTCCTCGTGTATAATTATGAATGTTGCCTTTATGCTCATTCACAATTGGCTTAAAGTATTTTCTAACCAGGAAATAAACCCGTTATCTACTTCTTCTTTTGATGCATTTTGCCAGAGTTATTTAGATACATTTATGTTACTAACTAGGAAAAGGGAGAAAAATATCACAGCAAACTCACTGATAAAGACTTTATGTTTGAACTGAGATGCAGGGGCAAAGAATTTCTGCCCACCAGCTCATGCCTGATCAATGATAGCAAGATCAACACTAGAAATGATAACGATGGGTTTCAATCAGCAGAGAGTAAATCAATACCACATCTAAAGGGGAAAATAAATTGGACAGCTGAATATTGGTGTGTTCAATGCTACCCATTATCCAGTTTTGATGCTAGAATTATTCCTAATTATTCCTTTAAGCAGGAGAAACACTTTATACAGTATTTACAAAAGACCAATTGTACAGTGGTGCTGTACAATGGTAGAAATACAACTATCATATTTGAGCTAAGGATACAAAATCTATACAGTTCTTAAAAGAGGATCTTCTTTGATAGGCAAACAGATAAAGAGGCAATAGCTTCCTCAAAATCATTCACAGCCAGGCATCTTACTGAAAACAGCTTTCACACGTGCCAGTGAAAAGGAACAGTTAACATAAAAGCTTCATGCTCAATAGCAACTGATCATGCTGCAAATTAAATAAGTAAAATTAAAAAGCCCATAAAGCAAAGAGGAAACTTGAATTGTTAGCTTAGAATTACTTACAACAGAGAACATACAGACATCACATCTTCTACCATCCTAAGACAAATAAGACAAAGAAAAGAGAGACAGACAGAAGGAACTGACAAAAAAGATAAACCTACAAATACTTGGTTAATGTTAATGTGTTAAGGCAATCTGATCATGCACATTTTCTACCTGTACAACCTTAACCTCTACTTTTACTGTGAAATACATGGGGAGAAAAAAAATATTCAAGTCCTTCATTGTTCCCAAGTTCAATGTTACACTTTTGACCCGCTTTCATCTTACAAAACACATTATTCAAAGCTGTAGCCTCCAAGTTCCTTTCAGCATATTAACCATCCCTGCCTTCCCTGATGGAAGCCACCTGCTTTCATTTCAAACCACACTATTTGTTATCATAAGGGGTGTAGAACTGCTCTTCAATGGTAGCTAAGCTTAAGGAAAGAACACAGGCAAGGATTTCTTCATGCTTGCTGATTTCCTATGACAGTACAGAGAAAGCTACTTGGCCACTTCAAATCATGTACCTGATTCAAGAAAGAAAAAGACATTTCATAGAATCATAGAATCCCAGCCTGGTTTGTGTTGGAAGGGACCTTAAAGCTCACTCAGTTCCAACCCCTGCCACAGGCAGGGACACCTTCCACTGGAGCAGCTTGCTCCAAGCCCTGTCCAACCTACTCCCTTTGGTACAAGAACATAAAGCCACTATAGATTTAGCCACTGACCTGACAACAACAGCCAACCCCAACCTATTTCATCAGTTCTGGAGTGCATATAACAGAATAAATCCCAAACCCTTATTCCCTAGCAGCTGCCAAGAACTGTAGCTGCTCTGGCCTCCTCCTCTGCTCACAGGCAGGCCAAAATTTACTGACAGGAGGATAGTTTTGAAAGTCAAACTAGACGAGTCCGGTTCTGTTATGGGCTAATCTGGGCAGAAGCATGTGCCAGCGCTCGTAACCTTCTCATGCCTGCACTTTGTTTTCCACTAAATGTCAGCTCTGATAGACTAGCCAGCTCGTCTGAAAGGGCAGGTTTTTGCTTCAATAAAAACAAACCCAGTTAAAAAGACAGACAGTACCTCCATCAAAATATACCACAGACACATGAAATGGTCAGCCTTAATTGGTAGGGCTTCACTGCACCATTTCCTTGCTGGTATAGTCGAATGGAGATTATTTTTTCACAGGGGATTTTCAAGGTTGTAAAGCATCCTAAAGGTGTTAGGGAGTGTGTAGATTGAGCTGCTACAGGTAGGTAATGGTCCCATGTCAGGGCTAAATCTGCTGCTGCCTCCAGGTAAGAATTTACCATGGTACAGAGCACACGCTGGGGGCCTGATCCCCAGTTAACATAAATCCTCTTGGCTCCATTGGATTTAAAACATCCATAAACACTTGTTGCATTTTGGATTCAGAGATCCAGCCTTGAAATTTAATGGGGCAGCCACAGCTTCTCTGGGCACCCTGTGCCAGCACCTCAGCACCCTCACAGGGAAGAGCTTCTTCCTAAGATCTAATGTATAGCTGCAGCTTCAGGAGCTACCAGCAATCAGCTGAGCAAGGTATGTGCAGGCTGCCA
>JAOSLQ010054572.1:0-28224 GCA_025629905.1 Lorius lory
TGAACAGCCCCAACTTTCTCAGCCTGTCTTCATATGGGAGGTGCTCCAGTCCCCTGATCATCCTCATGGCCCTCCTCCGGACTTGTTCCAACAGTTCCATGCCCTTTTTATGTTGAGGACAGCAGAACTGCACATAATACTCCAGTGAGGTCTCACGAAAGCAGAATAGAGGGGCAGGATCACCTCCTTTGCCCTGCTGGTCACATTCCTTTTGATGCAGCCCAGGATACAGTTGGCTTTCTGGGCTGCAAGTGCACACTGAAGCAAGCTCATGTTCATTTTCTCATCAACCAACACCCCAAGTCTTTCTCCACAGGACTGCTCTGAATCTGTTCTCTGCCCAACCTGTAGCTGTGCCTGGGATTACTCCGACCTAGGTGTAGGACCTTGCACTTGGCATGGTTCAACTCAACTCAAAGGGTTCTCATCTTGTATTCTCCTGTCTTCCTTGCTCTGAGGCAGAGTGAGTGAGCAGCTGGGTGGGAGTTTGACTGCAATCCAAGGTTAACCCACCACAAACATCTCTGAAAGAAAAAGTAGGCATTTTCTTGTAGAGAAGAGGGTCAACGATATGTCAACAATACATGTTGACAAAATAGCTATCTCCTTAGTTCCCAGGTGATATTTAGCACTGAAGTCCATTTCAGATCTAATGGAAAGCTTCTGTGATGAACAGCTTGTGGTTTTTTTTCCTGCTGTTGCTCATAAACAGTAGTATTTGAGTTATTTTGACAATATTTCAGGTTTCCCTTTTCTGATCTGCCACAGCATAAATAAACTCAAAAGCAAAGTACATTTCAAAGTGTGTATGTATAATATATGCCTGTATGTGCATATCAAGGTGTATTCACAAGTGTGCGTGTATATATATATGCCTATATATAAATACACCAAGAGGGTTTTTTTCTTCCTTTTGCAATGTTACAACTTAATTCTACACAGATAGCCATGAATCCTTGTGCATCGGTGTGTCTGTGGATACTGCTGAGAATGGGATTCAGAGGAGTAGGACTCATGTTTCCTGGCATGACACGGGTAGCCAATTAGAAACACCAGAGAAAAATAATGTTTCAAAATCTGGGTATGTGATATCCATCTTGCAGATTCAGCTTTTTGGTTTTGGGGGTTTTTTTGGGGGGTTTGTTGTTTTTTTTTTTCTGATTGTGAAACTGATCTTGAAACCCTGAAATGACCTCCTCACCTTTGACAGCCAGATAGTACTTTCTTTGTAATAGCGCAAAGTTTAAGCAATCACCCTGAATGGTATGACCAAAGTCCTTCTACTTCTGAGGTCTTCAGTCCCTTAAATAGCCACCACTTCCAGAAATATTCCCTAATTACAAGACAAGAGGGAAAGAGGAGAGAGGGTAAAATGGAGTTACTGTTCAGAAATATAAAGTTCAAGAATCCAGAATGGAAGAGGTCAAGAAGTCCTGATGCAATATTTTTTGATTAAGGCGTAAATTGTTTGAAAGTCTGTGTAGGAGAACAAACCCAAAAGAGAATTAAAACTTTTTATTTGTGCTAAATAGAGAAGCACCGATGCTTTTTCCTGTAATATGCCATAACAACTTGAAAGGTTGCCATCAATAAAATTAAAATACCATCAAACTGTTGACAATTATTTTCTTTATGGTCTTGGCCAGTCCCAAAGTGCTCTGCATGAGTCATTTCAGCTTTCAGGATATTCCTTTCCTGATATTGCAGACCATCAGTGGTCATTCTCCTTCACATCTAGAAGTGCAACTTGCATTACTAAAGGAGAAGATGGTCAGGCAGAGTGGTATTGAACAGCTCTAGACTTATTCCTCCACCAGCAAATTCATTAAACATGGTATCTGCTAATTGCTCCAAAACTCACCTAGTTTCCTCTAATCAAAGGTTTAGCAAACGCAGACTAGTATTAAAAAATCAAGATGGGAAAGACAGATATGAGCCATACTACTTTATGGCCAAGGTAATTAACTTTTGCTTTCCACATCCTAGCAGATGCAGTCTGGAAGAGTTCAGGGTTCTAAATTGAAGTCAGCAGTTTCCGATACAGGTACGAGCTGCACTCAACCTATAGCCTAGAACAACGAAAAAGGAAACTCCATCAGTGTGTTTCTGCATTTCAAAGTTAGGACACATTTATTTCTTGGTTTACGTAAGATGAAACAAGACAGTGTGAGAGAGTTTGGGAGGGGAGCTAATCAGAAATACTTTTCCAGACTGTAGGACTCAATAAAAACTAGCAACTTTATGAATTGAGAATATTTTTAAAGGTACAAGGGATTTGCATTCATGCTGACAGCTTCTGTATCAAGTTTAACCCAGTGGGAATTGAAACCGCTGAGATATTAAACCTTGAAAAGAGGGATTTATAATGGAAAAGCTGACAGAACTTTAATTATAGCCAGTAGCACTTTAAGCATACTTAAATGTACTATGTTTTTATAAGGACATTATAAAAACCAAAGGGATAGAGGTCACAGATTAGATTGTGCTGGAGTAACCACTGGAACATCTAAGCCTTTAGGCCACTTTTTGGCTCATGTTGGCTGACTGAAAGATAAAAAGACAAGTACCTGAGAATCTAGGCAATATTAGACAACAAGATCTCATGTTTTTAAAATTATTTCACTAACAATATTCATATTTTTTTCATTGGGAATGTATAATTGATAGTCTTTTGCCTTATACAAATACATGAAAAAAGTAAAAATAAGAATATAGAGTCCTTTCCTTATTCAGACTGTTTTGTGCCCAGCCCACCTAGTACATCGTAATAGTAGCAATAATATACAAGGCTACTAAGAATCTGCTGTACTGTACTTTTGTGATTTGTTCATTTTCATAGCTCACATATTTTAAGGCTCTCAGTTTATAGTATTGTTAAACATTATACTATATTAACAAATTATCTGCACATAAGAATCTGATTTTTAAGGCAAAAATTTAACACTATAGATAGGAAAGAGATTGACATCTCTGATAAATTAACTCGTTTGTTTGTGTACAGAGCAGCGCTGTGGCAAATGTTTCAGTCATGACAGTGAGTTTAGGACACAAGACTTAAGATTGGAAACCAGAAAAATTGTCTTCTGAAGAGTTCACAATGACCAAAGATATCACATAAGAAAGGATTAATTTCAGATCTTAAATGGACTGCATCGTCTTCTGGTCATGAAGGAACTGAAGGGCTATAAAGATTAGTTTGCATGAATCAATACACGTTGATAAAAGCAAGCTCCCCAAGTAAGCACCAACAAGGAGTCTCATAAATACACATTAATATTATGTATTATATTATAAAGGTTAAAATCATGTAATACAAGTAATGACTTGTTAAGAGGCTCAGCTTTTCCACTTCAGCAAATAATACCAGAGTACAGCTGTTCTCTGTGCACCTGTAGCCTGTAAGTGATTAGTTGATAGGAAGGTACTGCAAGATAGAAGAAGACTATGTTCAGGCTTCACTATGGGCTTTCTGAAGTCAAATGGTTAAAAAAAATCATTAGCAATCATACCAAGATTTAGCATGCCCATTTTAAGGCAACACACAGGTCAGCTCCTTCACAGGCTTGGCTTTTGCTTGGCTTCTATTCCCAGTCAGGACCAAGGCAAGAGGGAATGGCTTCTCAGCTGTCCCATTTGAAAAAGGAGGGACTTCTGGCTGATTCATAGAAAAGCTGTGCATCTGAGTTATAAACATAATGTAGTTAACAAAAAAGTAAAGTTAACAAAATGCTTTTGTAAAAGAGAGGGTGTTTGGGCTTCTTGATACTCTACTCTCCAGTTATAAATATCTTCAGTAAGTCAAAAGGCATATTAGAAAGCAGGAGAGTATTCTCTATTTTTTTGTAGTATCTGTCTCTTGACACACTTTACATATAAAGCTAACAGGAAAACACAGTTTGCATTTTGTCAAGTATTTCTAGGATTAATTGTTTACGAACTTTATACAGAATGAAAGCTAGGTCTACTCACAAACACCTGTGAAAAGCATGTGAGACAAAGAATCCTTTGTAATCCAAAGTCCTTAAACTGAGACACACAAAATCACAATGTATGTTCCTGCTTTGACAAATGCAGATTAAGTATTTCCTGTGATCTACATAAACAATGTATCACTGCTATGAATAGTGACTGATAGTTAATAGTGAGTTATAGCAAATATCACTAATATTAGCTAGCCTGAAAGTATTTCGCTACCTTACACTATCAACCTCCACCTTGGTACCTTTCCAACTAAAGTTATGTCAGAACCAATTACTAAGAACAGTTTTGATTTTAGCAAAAAAAGCTATTTTCACACAAAAAAATGAATACTTATAAATAAAAAATATTCCGTGCTAAGCAGTTTTAATGTCTCAGCTTCAAAAGACAGGAATTTAATTGAAAAGACCAAGGTACTCATCATTCCAGTTTGTATTTAGGTTTTTTCTACTATTATTTCCAACTGTTTAGAGATACCATAAAAAGCACAGAAATAGAGTCAGGAGACAAGGGATCTAATCAACAATGCATCAAGGACTAATTCTTATTTCTTCATTCATTTGTTTATCCACTGTTATTACCTCGAGATGGTTAAAGACACTCATTTATCAACTCCCCTTATTGCCAGTCAAATTGGAGGTCTTCACAATTTTTTCACTGTTAGAAGCTTGGGGAATGAAAACCAGGTTTTCTTTGCTTTTTACTGCAGTGTTGTTTCCAGTACTGTTAACCTCTCTCTTTCTCTGAACAGTGTGAGTCAGGCTGCCTCAATTCCTGCTGCCTCTAGACCATACCATGAAAATGCATACATAGATTTGCTGCATTTTGGGAAAAGGTATGAGCTGAAACATGTGGGACTTTGTGCAGGGCTTTGTTGCAAGGCAGGCGAAATGCGACATGCTGGTCATTGTGAAAGGATTTCCTGGTAGAGCAGTCATGGACCAGCTCTACCAGTGAGACCAGAGATACATAGCAGCATGCCACAAGTACAAAACTTGAGAGGGAAATGTAAACGTGTCATTTGAGGTGTACCTAAAGGAATCGCAGTTTGACCTTCACATTTCAAAACCTGAAGTTGGCCCTGGCACTTAGGATAGCAGCCAGTAACAGATCATTACCTGAGGGGGCACGATATTGCAGAAATTTACAGCATGCTCCTGCTGCACTGCTACAATCAGGACATATTTTCTAACCAAATATCCTCTGGAAACAGTACTGCACTTAAAACAGTACAAAAATCTCTCATTTTTCTTTTCTCTTTTTAAAATATCCATTGACTCACTTTGCGTATACCAAGTCACAGTTTATGGCACACTGTTATTCTGATGTACATACACAAAATGCAGTAAGTATAATGTATAGGCTAAGCAGTGTGATTTATTGAACTGGGTGTTTGGTGAAAAACTAAACAAAGGGCTAATCTGATTTATGCTTCTAATTTTGTTTGGTCACAGTATTACTTGCCTTTTTTTGTAGTATGAAAAGTTTACTATGAATAAACTTCTAAGAATCATTACCTCTGGCATTTGTAAGTGTGCTCAAATTGAGTACTTAATTACAAATTCTCAGATGCATATTTTCTACAACTTTTACCTTATTAAGGAAGTGCTGTTTGAATATCTGCCTCATAGAAATGAGCACAGTGTTCTAAGGCAATATGCAAAAAATATTCTAAGCAAAATGCAAAATCAACTTGTCCTCTAAAAACAAATTAAAATTGTTATGTACTTCTCAGCCTTGTAAAATGTGATGATTTAGAATACAAAGGTTTGTCCTCTGCCACAGCTGATCCCAGATCTTCTTACTGAAAGATTCCAGCTGCCTCCAAGGGACTTTGAGCCAGGCTCAAAGTGATGTTGGGGAAAAACCTTGTGCAGGAGCACACAAACCTCTGAAAGCTCTGTCTTCCTCAAACCAATGGGATATTGCACTGATTTGTATCCTTACAAATTGCTCTACATGCAACTATAAAAACCAATATACAAAAGTGTGACATATGCCAGACATGAGGAGTGCTACTAGCTGTCAAAGACCAGTCTCCTCATGGAAGAAGTTTCAGTCTCCTTCATGTGTTCAGCCTTGCCCACAAGAAAATACTTTGCTTGCTTTTTCCTCTGTGCCAGACTCACAGAGAGGGCTAAAGAGAAGACAGGACACAAAAAGTTCTTACAGTTTCCCCTAGAATGTGAAGGGTCTGAAATCCAAGAAGGAGAGCCAGTATGTGAGTTAAAAGCAGGTAAGAGGATAAGGGGGAGAACGGCAAATAAGGGGAGAGGGAGAGGCTGAGGGAATTAGCAGGAATGGGGCAGAAATCTTGTAGGTATCTGTGAGAACCTGGAATGATCTCAGTAACCATTCTGTGATTCTATGAAAGCAGAGGGCAGATGCCTCCCAGTGTGGAGGGCAGTTCCTTCCTCCACATGGAATACATTAGTTACTGAGGCTTCCCATATATAGGCTTGTTAGTTAGTGAGGCTTCCCAGAACTTTGTGTCTCCTGCTTCTGCTTGTTGATTATAGAAGTGACAAACTCCATGGTCCTTGAAGAAGTCACTTGCTTACCAAGCTATAGACTCTCTGGTTTTGGTCTCCCCATCCACCTTCGTAAATCCTATATGTCTTTCTACACACCAATCAGAATGAGGGGTAACAATAGACATCCACATAGGGTGACATCCTTGTCCTGTAGTTGTGTGTAACCTGAGGAGTGAGGTATATTCCTGGTATGCAGAAACAAGGTTTAAAAATCAGTCAGTCTGAGAAAATCCCCTGGATAGGAATAAAAAGTGAACACTACAATAGATTACGTTTTCTGAGATGAACACGTGTTATTTCAGTGAGTTAGACAGAGACAGAAACTGATTACACTGAATGAGTTAAACCCTGTAAGGTGAAGTTCACCTGTTCCCAAGTGATAGCATTACTGAGCACGCATAACAAATGTTGATCAGGTGCTTAGGAAATATCATGGCCTGTGGTGTGAGCTCTGATTCATTTTCTGATTTATTCAGAGGGCTGGATGTGTGTGGGACAAGAAAGTCAACTCTTTTCTGAGACTCACAGGACATGATTCATCAAACCTTAATTTAGACATCTAAAATGTCGACGACAGAATCTGAGCCAGAGACGGTAAGGTCTCTTTATCATAATGGAAAGAGAAATTGGCATTTGTAGAGTTCAGTTATTCTGATGTTATTTAGATACCCACCCTATAATAACCTGACTCCCGCAATCCTTCAGGCTGCCGGTCTCCACTGGGGAGACTGATGTGATGCAGACATCTGCACTGAGCAGCTGAAGGCACTTTGAGTTTTCTTTCATGCAATGTAACCAACATAATTGAGAAAAAACTGATTTTAGACTGGCTTATGCTTACCACTGCCCTAAAGTTTGTTATGCTTTTTAAAGTTTAGCAGTCAAAGCAACTGGAAGATAAAGAGTAAGCCAAGCCCATAGTCAGCCTTGTTATTTATGGTGCCATTAGTAGGACAGGACCATGTCCTTATCTCCTGTAGATGCCCATATTTTAGTGAGTTTTCCCAAATGGCATCCAATGGTATCTTTTTATTTCTGACCTGTTCAGATGCCAAAACCACACAGCTCTCTCTCTCCTTTTGGTTATACTGAATGGTTATGCTAAATATGCGTTAAAATTTATGTGGGTTTTTAGGGAAAAAAATGATTAAATAAAAGACATTTGAGTTTAGAGACAGGATGGTTTGAATATCTTATTGAGCTTAAGTGGCTAGCAAAGTTAAATCATCTTACTTTCTGTAACCAAAACCATACCGTGACTAAAATCATATCCAGCGATCTGAAATAGGCATCCATCTAGGGATCATTCAGGTATGGCTTTCAGAATAAGTGTCAATCAAGCTTATGCTTTTGGGTCAGTTGTAAATTGACTTACAGATGCTCTCCCTGTGCCTCAGAAGTGCAACTGAATTTCCGAAAAGGATGAAAAACACCTTTACTTGAAGGTCATTTCTTCCCATAAGCCTTCTGGGAAGACATGTGATGACCTTTATTCCTTTGTGGTATGCCCTATACACCTATAGGAATATTTAAGAAGGAAAAATAATACAAGGGAGAGAAAATAGATTTTGTGGGGTGACTTGTTTTACTTTCTTCCCAGAATTTCAATTTTTTTTTTTTTCAAATAATCTTATTGGATCTTAAGGAAAGAAGGAAATAGGTGCCAAATTTGAAATCCACCAAAGCTGAAAGTGGGGTTTTACATTGAATTCAAAGGATGGTTTTCATCAATCACAAATTGCATCTGCTGTCCCAAAGGTCTGTCTTACACCAGTTTGCAGTGTAGCTTGCTCTCTTTGATTTTTTCTAATATTTCTGATAAAATAACACCTTTAATTTTTCACTGGAAACAAAAGCCTGCAGTTGAAATACCCCTGATGATTCCTGTAAATTAATACAAAACCAGACATTGATTACGAATTACAACATTTACTCCACTCTGCAAATTGATACCATTTTGGAAATGTGTGGTTTTGATCAACTCAACTCTATGAGCTGAACAATGCTGCCACTTCAGGAAAAAAAAAAAAGATCTTTCAAAATAATTAATTGAGTAAATAGTTCATAATCTCCTCTTGCCATTTATTATTTGGATTTATCTGTCAGGTTTAGCAAACTTTCCAATCACTGCATCTGTTGTTTGATAAAGACCTTCATGTGTACAAATACTCTGTGATGATACGGCAATACATTTCCCTTCGTTCTGCAACATCTTAGCAGCACAAATCCTACTAAAACTAGACAGGAATGTGTGCAGAGTTTGTTTTGTGGGTATTTAGTTACTCAGTGAGTAAATAAATATGTATTGTAAATTAAGCATTTAAGCTTCACTGCACAAAAATGGCTTTTAGTTGCAATATGTGCTTGCAATATGAGTTGCAGTGGTTATCTCTAACATACTTTATTAGCAGTTTGAATTTGAAAGAAGAAATAAGAATTTGCACAGATATGTTATCAGAAACATATTTGTACAGGGTTAAAAAATAAAAATTGAAGTTCTTAAAATTCTGACACAGGTAACAATACTTTAATAGGTACAATCCCAGAATGTGCTTTATATAGTTCATAAAACATAACAATCCTTTGATCTGTAGGATTTATTATAAACAATCACGTGCTATTTTTTTTCTGTTTCTTACAAGAATGGAGGCATTCAATTTCTATTCCCATGTTTCTTTAATAACACCTTTGCAGTTTTTTCAACAATGTGTGAAAAAATCTTCAGATGACCTTAAATATAAGGTGAAAAAATGTTTATTTTTCATTTAGTGCTGCCATCGGTAAAATTTGCAGTTTTAAACCCACCTAGTTTCACTATAGGAAGAGATCACTTTGACTGAGGCTGGCAGTGTGCAGGACTGTTCATTTGATATATGAAATGTTTTATGATATAGACAACTATGCCAACATTCTGGAGAACTGCTATAGCTTTTGGTAGATATCTTGTTCATGTATAAAAATGAATGATTTATCTCTCTTGTGAAGTTTATTTTGTCTGTCTGAAGGGCTTTTTAATGTTCCATCATGTACTTCACCAGTTTTCTCAAAAATGGATGTAGCTGGTGGTGATTCATCTTGTGTAGAATAATTAATTGGCATTTTCAAGAGATGATCAATCTAGAATGATGTGATTTGGATTATTTGCTTAAAACAGTATTTCACTTATTGACAGTGTGTGGTTTCTGTCATTATTTTGATATGTAGTGGCAGAATGCTCCAAATAAAGATAACTGGAGCTGCCTGTTACAGAAAACAGGGAAAAGATATAATATTCTGTTTGAAACCATGGCATGGTTTTCACTGAGTTCATGCAATGGACTCCTGGACAGAACTAAATAGTGTGTGGAAGTTATAAGCTCACAAAGATCTCTTCGCAAAGCCATCACCCTAAAATATGTACTCTGAAATACCTTTAATGAAATCCGCAGAGCAACAAGTAACTCCCACTCCCTACAAGTGGATTATTACAGTTTTCACAGCCTTCTGGAAGTTTTAATTGAAGGGCACTACTTAAAGGGATGGTGTGGGATGACTCCAAGGTAAGATTGATCAGTACAGGCAGAATTTTATTACAAGTGTCAATTAGATTGAAAAGTGTTATAAAAAAAGATCATTTGCATAGCTTTAGGGGACAAGGAGACACATTATTCTGAAATCTCCTTTGCTGATTGTTTAGTGATTCTCTAAGGGTAACAGGGAGGAAATATTCCCGCCTGCAAGTGGAGACAGCAGCCACTTTCTGACTAGCTTTGATTTAAAGCTCGTTAATGAGATATGTGCAGCTAATTAAGAGCAGGGAGAATTTAGCTATATACCACACTGGAGAACAGCATTTATCAGAGAGGACTGGACTATTGCCCTGTGGAAGTTCAGTGCTGTGCTACTAGGAGCGATTCAGTTACAACACTGCAGAGAAGGGCAAATAGCTAAAGCTGGTTGAAGGTAAGTTTTTCCCCATAGAAAAATAAGGTTGCACTGACAATGCATTCTTTTAATGAAAAACCTCATTTTTATTAATTCAACACAGTAAGGACAAGCTCTTCCTTTTCATTTTCACACTTTTTCCCTCTGGAGAGAAGGGACAAATTAGCAGACAGAAAGCCTTTGGCTACAACAACTACATCTTTTTTGGTACTTGAGCTAGATCATGGGAGTGTCTACAGTGCTATTTTAGTTGGGAGCAGTTCTTCCTGCAGTCCCTCACTTCTCATACTTTAGTTTCCATCACAGAAATGGAAATGGGATCACAGGAATGACAGTGCATTAATTATTTTTCCTTTCAGACCGAAACATGTCTGAAAGACGTACTCCAGGCATGCACCCACTCTGCTCCAGCTGCTAATGAGCATCCAGGCCCTGGACCAGTCTAGAGCTAATCCAAACTAAAATTTTTTAATACTAATGCTGGGATCTCAGCACCAACTCTTTCTATCTGCCTCTTTTTGGGCTGCGCTACTTGCTAATGCAGCTATAGCACATGTCTCTCTACACAACATTGTCACTCCTGGTGTGATTTATAACCACGCAGCCAGTAGCGCAGTTTGCCTTACCCTGTGGCACTGGAAACGTACCTGCACTGACCTCACACACACTGGACTCAGGTCTTACAGAAAATTTGATCCATGTGGCATGGTGAAGGCCAGGTGAGATACTCCACAGTATCTAAAAGGATAGTAGGTGCCTGTGTTTAGGCAATCCAATCCTGCTCAACATCTGGGAATTCATCTCCAGATTGTAGGCACCCAATCTTCATCATATAAACACAGGCATCCATATATAAGCTTCTATATAGTGTATTCCATTACAGTCAATGGAAAAGATGACCTAAATATAGTGCCATTTTTAGATATCCTGGGCACCTACCTGGCCTCCATGCTATCTGTACTATCAGCTAGCATGGTATAAATATCACACACACATACCATAGAATTACTTTACATGCTGAACCCCACCTTGAGGCAATACAGTCAGTGGAGTCTAAAGAGTCATTCAGTTCACCTGAAAGGATGAAAAACGCATTTCAGTTGCCTAGACAGGCATGTGGTGCTGTTTCAGACACCTTAAGGCATAAAAGCATCTGCACAGGGCAGGAATGACACAGGGTTTATGGGAGACTCACAGCCTTCTACAGCTGTACACCAAGGTGAGAAACACTACAGTGCCTGAAATGAGGTAGATGCCCATGTTTACCAGTAGCCTCAGATAAAGCAACACAATGGGAATGAGAAGAACATATTTTGTTGTTTGCTTTGCCACTTCCCTCCTCTGTATCATCCAAAATTTCTTTGTATTTGGGAAAGGTAGTAAACATGCATTGCCAGTTGGAAATAGAGTGAAAGTTAAATATTTTGGGAAAAATATTCACAAGAATATAGCAGACTTCTGCTTGAAGGTCCTTCTGCAGGAACAGATTTGTTCCCAGCAAGTCATAAATGTACGGTAAAAAAGCCCTATGTTGCTTAGGACTGTGTGACTTTGGAACTTTTCTGTGCAAGGGAAAGCTAGGCACATCTCATATTCCCCAGCCTGCAATACAAGCATCATCTCCTGATTGTATTTTGTCTGCATATCGGTTATAGTGGTTTTCAAGGAGATGAGATCACATACTTGAGGGAAATTGCAACTAGAGTTCTACTTTAGAACTTTTAAAGTACCATGCATATTCACCTATTTAATTTAAAATTTTATTTTATTTATTTTTCAGGGGGCAGCTTGCATTTTATGGTAAATTACTTGTTTGTTTGTTTTTTAGATGAAACTTTTATTATGAGTATCTGTAATTTCTAGATCATATTTTTGGCTACTTACCTCATCTCATACAGTCATTTCTTAGTCGTGTGAATTGAAACTGTAAAACAACATTAAAAAAAACAAACTGAGAGAAACTAGAACTACTTAATTTGATGCATTCTAGGTAGCAAAGGCACATAGTCATAGTGTGTGTTATTGCTGCGTACAAGTCTTCTGCTATTTCTAGCCAGCACTCTCATAGGTGTTAAAGCAGTTCTTGATATTCATCCCTCAGTGCATCACTCTGCACTTTGAACGATTAATTTTTAAACCATTTTCTTTACTGCAATCTCTAGAGTCATTTACCTGTTTCTATAAAATATTGCAACATTTCTTTTTACTGATGGGTAATGCAAGTTCATATCACCACAAATGTCATTTCAACAGAATTGCGCCGCTCAGACATTAAAATGTTAAATAAGTTCAGTCTCAGATTTTTAGGAAAGCCTAGTAAGAACCTCATTCCAGCCCAGTAAAAGTCCTTGTACACAATCCCTTCAGTTGGCTGTATTTAATCAAATATATCAATTTTTGCTGCTTCTGAAAACTTACTCTTTCATAAAATATTCCCCAAGTAATGGATGTAGTACAAAAATCAGTAGCTACTCAACAACTATTTTTTCCTCCTCTTAAGATGCAGGAATTTATTTTGCTCTTCTCATAAGCGTGGCAACTCCTTTTACTAAACAGATTCATGAAAAATACTGGCTTGTTAGCATATTCAGGTAGTTTGTCAGCTAGTGGTCAAAATGAAGGTGCAGTTTTGAGAAACTGTAATTTAGTTACACACATTCACCTGCCATTGGTTTTGATCATTGACTATAATGTAGCACAAAGATTGGTTTTGTGGATGTGGAACTGTGCACCTGTGTGTGGAACTTCAGAATCACAGAATTGTTGACTCATATAAATGTTGGTTGGAAGATCATGTAGGCCAACCTTCTGCTAGAAGCAGGGCTATGGTCAATGCTGGATTAGGTCAGACATGCCTCCGTCATGATTTTGGTAGATACAATTTCTCATGCGTTTGCTCGAGTGCTTTAATGTTCAAGGAAAGCAAAAACAAATGGGTCATGAGTAAGGGTGGTGTGAAATTCAGATTTGCATTTGAATGAATATTCGTGGATCTCTTTTATATTATTCCCTTGGGCCATGGAAAGTACAGGCACAGATTACTGAGAACTCTCTGGACCGACTGATTGGTACGGCTTGTATTTGCCATGTAAATGTATAATGTTTAATACTGTATCTATACAAATACAATGCTGATTGACAAACTTGCCCAGAAACAGTCATCTCCTAGGAGGAAGAAGTCATTAACATTTTAAAAAGCAAAATCCTAAAGGAAGGCTGTTCAGACACTGCAAAGGAAGGTGGTACTTTGAAATGTGTGAAGGTATGAGAAGTCAATATTAAGGATTCCTTTGTTTTTACTGGAACAGATTTCAAGAATTTTGGGGTTTTTTTTCAATAAGAGAAACACTTGATATGCAAACTAGAAGAATTCAAAAAGGATTGAGGAATAATTAATTTTATGATATATGTTGGAACAGAAAAACAGAATTGTAAATTGCATATTTAAATTGAAAAAGAATGAGAAAATGTACAACATGTTAAGCCTTTAGCATTTGTGCTCCACAGAGGACTTATAAAGGGGAAGGACACTAGCTTCTGAATATAGCTTACTTGCTCACAAGTTTCCAGAGAGCAATCCTCTAAGTCAAACAATACGCTGCTGTTCGGGGGAAAAAAGCACCATTTATTAAGCAAGTGCTTTTTTACCTAGGTAACTTATGGTACATGAGTAAGATAGCAGTTGGGATAGTTACCGTTTGCCATAGTGTCCTGTCTTGAAGAATGAGAAAGTAGTTTCCCTTGTAATGAGGAGTTCTAAAGGAAAATGTTTTTTCACACAGCATCAGGGAGAGAACTGCTTATGGCATGAGCAAGAAGTATAATGAGTTTTGTTTTTATCAACGAAGTTTGCGGCTTTCTTTGCTACTTTTCCAGTTTCCTTTTCAGTCCCTGTGCACTCTCTTGTCAGAAACGGTCCCTGAACCTTTCTTGATGGCCTCAATCTACTTTGCGTCTGTTGATCCTATATATAATCATAGAATCATAGAATGGTTAGGGTTGGAAAGGATCTTCAGATCATCTGGTTCCAACCCTCCTGCCATTGCTAGGGACAGATCACCTTAGACCATGTCACCCAAGGCTCTCTCCAAGAGTACTGAAAGTCTGCTACAAGATCTCCCTGGAGCCTTCTCTTCTCCAGTCTGAACAAGCCCAGCTCTCTCAACCTGTCTTCACAGAAGAGGTGGTCCAGGCCTAGGAGAGGTGTTCTGCACCCCAGCAAGTGAAGGTGCCTCTGTGAGATGCATTCAGACTATCCTTGGATCTGCCCATGCCTGAAAGTTATCTCCACTGTTCCAGACAGTCTCCTCCTTCACTACGTTGCTTTACAGGGATACTTTAGATCCCCGTTTGGTTGATGCAGAGGAGTAGGCTCCTGTCTTAGAGTCATAGAATCACAGAATCATTAGGATTAGAAACGACCTTAAGATCATCCAGTTCCACCGCTGCTGCTATGGGCAGGGACACATCCCACTAGACCAGGCTGCTCAGGGCCCTGTCCAGCCTGGCCTTGGACCCTATCTACTCTGGCCTGTTTTCAGAAACATTAGTTCAGTCTTTTAATCATGTCAGCTACGTAGGCTTGCAATTCTGTAGGTCTTAATCACTCTACAGAGACCAGAAATCTACTCTCAATGTTTGTAATATGTGGCCTTCAGTGGCCTACATAGGCCACTGAGGATGTCTCTCTGCCTCCAACCCAAGGAATTGTTCAATTTCTTTTATACTCAAACTTTGGCACTAATTATGCATAACTCGCCCAATTGACATGACTAGTCAAAAAATTAGAATGGTTATAATTTGATGCTATTTTACAGATATGAAAAAACAGTAGAGAATGAAGCTCCAAATCTGTACATTTCTATAGACATTATTTTTGGTAAACCTATGTATTTTAAACCAAAAGTTACATGTGGGAGTATACCACCTGCCCTGGAAGTTCCTCTTTGATTTCTAATGGAAGAAGGCACAGTCAGGAAATTTCAGAGAGCTTCAGTGGATGAATATCCCGGAGAAGACACCGAATGTTGCATTCATTTATTTCAGCCCTAGGTTCAGCTCAGATCTAGCTGAGCTGTTGCAGTGCTCAACAGTTTCTTGTCATTTTCACCACCTACATTAGTGACATTTCCTAAAAACATCTCCTTGCTAGCTAAGACCAGTTCCCTGGGGCTAGCAATAATTTAAAATATATTTATCCACTTAGGAGGAGACAGATCAAAGAGCAGCTGGGTGAGTGGAGGGAAAAAGCAACAGCCAAGACTTGAGGGGATTCTTAGGTTTCAAAACAGAGAAAGTTGCTTTTATATTTTTTTGGTTGTTTTTACATTATAAATTTTTCTAGCATCTCCACAAATATGCTGATAGAACAAATGAATTCATTCTGTATGAAAAAAAACCCGTGACAGTTGGAAGGGCACAGGATTCTTCTGTTCCAAGATCTCTCTGTGGACACTGCCCAGAAGTGATGGGAATTCCTAGACTCCAAGTGCATACCACTTACATTAATTATTGAAATAAACTTCATATCAGGTTCAGCATTTTAAAATATATTTATTTACACAGAAGAAGAAAGAAGTAGGATGCCTCCAATGCTTCTGCCATCTGCTCCCTTGAAAAGAAGACTCATCTCCTTGTCTCTTGGTATAGATAATTTCTTATTTACAGAGCTGAAAAAGCAGCTTCAAAATCCTGTGTTAAGCTAAGGGCTTTGGTACCATAAAACAATGTCTGTCGGTTTTATATTCCATTTTACAGTTCAGCAGTCGTCATCATATATGTTCATTCTTGAAGATCAGGGTCCCAAACAGCCTTAGGTGAATCTGACATTGATACATGTCCTCCTGGTTTCCCTTCTCTACTCAACTAACACTCCGTCTGAGGCAGCTGACATCTCAAAGTGATTGCTTGTGTTATATTTAAAACATAGTTATTTAATGAAAATCAAGCTTAGAGTTAAAAGCCACTCATTCTGGTGTGCTAACTTCTCCCTACACATAGCTTTCAAATTCCCCATTTTTGCACATAGGTCTCCAGGAGGTAGTTGGTGTACTAATTCACCTCTAAAGGTAGTTGTTGTATATCCAGGATTTCAGTGTCTTTCCCTCAATTAGGAAATGGATTAATTCTTCACCTACAGATTTTTCTACCCTGTTTAGGTCACAGGCTGACATCTTAAAAAACAAAACGAATCAAGGTCCAAAAGTATAATATTGGTAAGAAAATTACAATCAGGTTATCACCATGTAACTTAATAGCTGCTTCCCAGATGCTTGTGCTCAAAACCAATATGAAAGAAAATACTGGGATTTTCATTCAGTGTTCAGCAGGAAGTAATTTTCTGTGAGCTCATAATCCCCACCCATGCAGCCCTCAAAACCAGAACAGAGTAGCAGCTGGCCTTTCTCTCAGTAGCTGATTGATTTTCATTTAAAAACTCTGAGATATGAGAGATATCCCATCACTGAGAATATTTTCACAGCAGAGCACCTAGCAACATTCCCAGAACCAAAAACCAAGAATGGAGTTTGTAAGATGGAGGCTTGCAGAAGGTGCCAGGAAATTTGTATGTGAGGACTCTCATCTCCAATGTAAATGCCTATAAGTTAGTTACTTTATATGCCTTTATATATAATTTCTATACATGCCAAGCTTTTCTTCTTTGTCCTTTGATTGTTACAGTTCAGTCTTTCCAGGGCCTTCCACAGTGCTGTCTTTTCAAAGCTGATTCAATACTTCAGTAATTCAGTACTGAAGACTGTGATTGTGTTTATCCTTGACCACAAAAATTCACTTTGATTCCCTTCCTTCTCATGGACCATACACATTTGTTTCCTTGCTCTCTGTTGCAAAATCTGCACAATATCAGAGAGGGAATCAATGCAGGAGGACATTCCCATCTCTGCAAATGAAGCAAGTTTTTTTGTCCCACTTGTTCTTGCTCTCTTTTTTCATTATGTGATTAGTGTTTTGCCTCAGCATTTGCAGCATCCTGACGACAACTTAAGTAATTTCAAAATAGTATAGTTTATTTGTTGTGTTCTCACCTAAACCACCAACAATGTTTGTGAAGAGCATGAATCGATTGTAAATCAACTTAGGAGTAACTGTGAACTAATTATCACAGGGTATTTTAAGATAAACGGGATGGATGAAAAAAACTATTCAATTAAACACCTGTTTGTTGAATGTGGTTTGTCTTACTTGATTAATGAGCCTGCAAAGTTAAATAACCACCCAGGTAAATACTCTTTTATCTACTGAACTCTTCATCACTGTCTATTGGGACTCAAGCCAGATGTAGAAATTCTTATTTTTTACATAACTCTATCTTGTGATTTTGCATTAAATAGACGAAATAGCCATATGCTAAATGTTGAAAGGCAATACCTTTCTATAGTCACTTTCATTTCTGATTGAATGATAAACAGCTGAGGAAGAAAAACCACGGTCTCGATTTAAAATGGTCAGTTTGGTAGCAAACAGGACCCACCAGCTGATGCAGCATGCACTGGTGGAGTTCTTTTGGTCGAACTGGAGCAAAACTAGCTTGAGAGGGAAGACTGAAAGACCTTTCTTTGTCACAGAAAATAAACCTGTACACTTTTAAAACTGAAAGAGACTATTATAGTCATGTAATGTCATCTGGATAATACAGGCTTAAATGCTTTATTCATTGAGCTCTACTTAAAGTCAGTGATTTTGTGAGGGATAGCAGTTCTGGTTTTTAGAAGAGGAAGAAAGATGCTAGAAGAAAATTTTGTTTTGCTGCTGACCTCAGCTTAGAAAGTGTTCCTTTAAAATCCACAGCAAAGTTACAATTAATCAGGAGAAGACAGACAAACAAAGGGCCTGGGGAGTAACTTGTGACAGGTATTCATGAACTAAAGCAAGGGAAAAGACAACTGAAATCAAATGCAAATTTCCTGTAACATCCAGAGTTCTTCAAAATTCTCCAGAAACTGGGGCCTGGTAGAGAAATGTGTTAGCAAGATTTTGAACTTTAGCTCTCAGGAATTAATAGAGGACGATCAGTAGTTCTCCTGAATGAAGTCACATCAGTCCTCTTCGGTACTGCAACAGCAACAAAGGAAAAAAGTCCTCCACTTAATCTAATTAAGAAGTAGCACGAGAAATGATGAATGAAATTGCGCTGGCAGTCTGAGTATTGGAAGCAAGCAAATAAAACTGTAACACAGACATACAGATCATGAGGGGGTTTCTTACCAGACAAGAGGTTACTTTGTGAAACTTTAGCTACGCACAAAATTAAAACTGCGTTCTTCCTTACAGAATAAGACTATAAAGCCAATACTGCACAGCTGATACAGCTGAGTAGTACAAGTGATGGCAGAGTGGGAATGAAGAAGCTAAATGTCATAAGCAGTGGGGCTGGAAGCTGTTTGGTCTAATCAAGGTTGTGTCTGTCTTGTTGAGACATGTCAGAAAATTGATCCATCTGTTCTTTCATGACTCACCTAACACAAAGAATGATGATTAGCTGCCTCAGAAGCGTAACATGATGCTGAAATGGTGATTGAGTATTGTTTTAATTGGCTTGTAAAGGCAAGAAAGAGAAACAAATTTAATTGCACTAGAATGCTAAAGTGGGATTTCTGCTAAATTGAAGAAACAGGCTTTGTAAGACTGTCCTCAAATCAGAATGAGAAACAGCAGGTTGCCTGCATAGGTGACATTTAATTTGACTGAGGTGGGACAGTCAGTAGATATTAAGGTCCCCTGCTTTTTACTGTATCTGGCAGTGACAGCTCCAGAATTGTTGCATGCATAATGCAGGAGGCAAAGGATGGGACCTGGTCTCTCTAGCTGAACTGGGATGCCTGATCTGCATGTTTTCCATGCTCAGGGGAGCAGGAAGGGCTTCAGAGGTGCAGAAATTCCCTGTCTAGTCCATATGAAAATGCAGGTGAAAGCTCCACAAGGTTACCTTTGGTTTCCAAGCTAAATAGATATTTATCCAGAAGGCCCCCAAACCATATTGTTTTCTCTATGGCTGTTCCAGACTTTAGGTAGTCTTTTGAAGGACAGCAACACTGTGCACCTAAGGTACAGGTGGAGTTTAGAGGGCTGAACTGAAGGCGGTGACTTTTCTGTAGTAATGAGGAAAACCCTTCTACATGTAGTAGCAGTCCCCTCAGTTTAACAGGCAGTACTCTCCAGTTCCTCCTGTTCAGAGTCTGACTTGAAACAATCTTATCACATGTAGAAAATCCTGTATGGGTAAACCTCTAAACTTGTCCCTTCTGAGAACCTCCAGCCAGCTGAAGCAGATGACTTGAGCATCTCAGGCTGAAAAAAGTGTCTCCTGTGTAACATTTCATAAATTATTTCCTTTAGTGATTTCTTATCCTTTTGGTTGTTCCCTTGTGATTGTAATCTTTGTGATTGTTTCCTTTTGTGATTTTGTGAAATTCTATCATGTTTTCATTCTGTTCAAAGTTTGGGAGAGAAACACATTTTGAGCAATCCCTTCAGATCAAAGAGGCCAAACTTATTTGGGGGACACACAGTTTTCAGTTTTAATCAAATCAGTAGCATTTAATCTATTCACCCTATTAGCAAGGTGGGACTAGACAGTGATGTAAGATGCTTCTTTTTGCTCCATAGCCATTAAGAAATTATATAAAGAAGACTCCGGGTTGCCAAGCCTTTTGAGAGGTGAAGAGCTGTGCAAAGCTGGCTGCTCACAGACACTTTTCCATTTTTCTCTGCATAAATCCATCACCTCACCACAGATCATTTAAAACAAATAATAAAATTCCTTTATATTATCACATCAGTCACTATACAGCACTTTCAATTGCATGAACTTTCTGTTAAACAAATTAGATGCTACATACTAACTTTAGCTGCAATAATCCCCTACTATGCGTCAAAAGTGGCTTTATGTCCGGTAGTATCTGTACTGAAACTACCATTCTGTGTCTGCAGTTGCAGAAATGTCTTTTTTTGCTCATCAGAGAGACGTGCTTCTTTTTCTCTTAAAAAGACACATAACTATGCAACATGAATCATTGTGCTTCAGCAAACATTCATTTTCACAGGAAGTACCTTGTAGTGTCAGGGTTAAGTGATGAGGATATTTTTTGTCTTGCTTTTTTTCTTAGACGTTTTTCATGTTCATGTAAAAATTTTCAGATTTAATACAGCATAATTTTACCAGCCATCACCACAGCTTCCCAGGGAGCACTACTGAATGCTCATCCTATACTCCTCACCAACCTAAATATTGCGTATGCATTTCCATACTTTTCTTGCATATCCTACTGAAAGGCATGGAGAATTTTCCATCAGCATTTTCAGTTTCCTTCTGGCTTGCCTGCAGAGAAATGCCTGTTTGTTGCAGTAGTTATATTGCAAGATCCATTTTATCATAATTCTTCTTTGTAACTTCACACATGATGTGTTAGATATTGGCACCACAACAGTTCCTGTTACAAATTTGAAGGCTTCTGAGCCATATAACGCAGTGTAACTCATTGTGACCTACAAAGGAAGGTCACCTGAGAATGAGATGATTGCTGTTCTAGCACATACTTTGCAGAAGGATCATCAGCCAAAATCCTGACACTCACCTACAGCCTCTGCTAGATGTTGAAAAGGCTTAGACTATTCCCACAGAACTGAACAAAGTGAAGAAGTCCTTAAAGTCAACCCAGACTTGTCTTTTTGCTGTTCGAGTGAAATAAGGGCTTTCAGATCCTGCTGCAGTGGTAATGGACCCATGTTAAGAAAGGGCACCCTCTCCCAGCACAGCACCTACAGTCTGTGGTTTTAGCTTCTTCCTTTTATCCAGTTAAGGCCCCTGCATTTCTTCCAGCACCAAGTTGAAAGCTATTACATGCAGGCTCATTTTTTAAATATGAGCAGAGCAAAATCATCTCCTTGTACTATTTTCCAGTTGCTCAGACTGAGGAACGGTGCCTTGCGTGAGAGTCACAGTCCCTGTGATTGAAATGCAACCAAAAAAGTCCTCTTCTGACACTCTGCTGGGCTAGAAATATGCTGAAACCTGATGTGGCTCTGCCTTAATATCTTGGCTGCCTTCTCTGGGCCAGAAAATGCTGGGTACTTTTGCTGGTGTGTGAACAGACTCATTGAATGGGGGAAGAGGCCAAAAGACGGTGAAGCCTTGCATCCCTCATCGCAAAATAAAAAGGTGTCTGGACAGAAGGAATTTGGGGAATAACTCATGCCTTGCTGCACTAGTCATGTGAATTAGCCACAAAGGAATAACCTCAAGAAAGTGTATGAGGGGATAAGCAGAAGAGCGAAAAAATGGCATGGCCTTCCTAAGTGACATGATCTCCTGCTACTTGCAGGATGTAACACTTAAGCAAGAATAATCCACCCCCAAACCCTGTAATGGTGAGATATCCCCTCCTCCAAACTGCATGTTTGTGCCACCTTTTCCTCTGTGCTTGTGTTAAGTGAAAGGCTGTGTTAAGTGAAAGGATTCTGGAAATTTAGGAGATACCAAACAATATTCGCTGAGCTACAGGACAATGTGTTTTAACAGCACTACAGCGAAGAAGATAAGCACTGTGAAAGAAGTGGCACCCTGCTTTTCTGCAGACACCGAAGAATTTCCTCATGGATTCAAGTAAAGCATGTGGAAGTGGTGCAGACCTTTCAACCAACTTATTTGGTGTCAATATTTTGAATGATCGGTTTCAGGTGTGAATTCCAAAACCCTTAAAACATTGCTCAGCATACAACAGTCCTTTAATCTTGGGACAAAGAGGATCCTTTAGTTGCCTCCAGCCATTAACTGGAAGTTTGGAAATTTTGCTTCTTACACATGTCTATCCCAAGAGTAAAATTAACTTACACCTCTTTCTCACAGAGATAAAACAGCAGAAAATGTAAAAGACGAGTGATACTGTGCTAGGGGAATAAGGCAAAGGAAATGTTAAAACCCGATAGCTTATTCCCAAAGAAACAATATGAGCTCAGCCAAGCAGAAAAATGTGCAAATGCTACTCTTAATTCACTCTAGACCATTTGTCATTTATAATATTTTCTTTAGAGTTTGTGAACTCAAACTAAGGGGGAAAACTACTGCTATTTCTCTTGTGTAGTTGTTTACCCGGGGAGAAGAATGGGAACATGGGCAGGGGGTTATAGAAAGCTACTTAAAAATGATCTGGCACCCCAGAAGTTAACACTCAGGTGCTTGTGCTAGCAGTTTCCTCCCGTTTGTGCATTTCATTCCTTTTAAAGCTCAAATAAATGATAATTAAATCTCAAAATTTTCTTTTATTTTTGCTGTTTCATAATGCTGCTTTAATATTAATTTATTTATAATACATGCAGTATAGAGAAATCTGTACACACATGCATGTGTAGGAGTAGAAGGTTGGAGGGCAATTTACTAAAATGATGAAGTGACATAGACTCTTTAAGTCTTACTGACTTTCAAGGGAGGTATATTTAGAGCTAGCATTTGCAGGGAAATTGATGGACAAAGTCTGTTTGTGAGGTAATGAAAACTGTGCACATTAGTGTTAACAAATATATAGCCAGAAATTTAGGAACAAGTGACCTTAACATACAGCCTTGCAAAACACCAGCAAAAAATTTAGTTCAACGTACATCATATTTCCTTATGAATCTGGCAAATAGCTGTTATACAAATAAACAGAAAAAAGAGGCAGTCCGTAAATAAAGTATCAAGTGAGAAGTTTTCATTTCAGTGGGTTTAAGATGAAATATTTTGGTTTCTTAATTTGAACCTTTCAGTTAAAAATGTCTTCAAGTCTATCTGAAAGGAAATTTCCTGGTTTTGTTTTTTAACCTGAAGGAAAATAAAAGGGTTTTAATTTGCTTGAAACTCTTTTTTTCCACCACTTATTTTGCAGACTAAAGAAAAAAGACCTGTCATTCACACTTACCCCATTAATTTTGCTATGATTTCATTTTTTAAATCCCTTTTCTTTTTCCCAATCACACATCCTGTATGGAAACTATAATCACTGCAGCAACACAGCAATTCCAAGTAATTATGCATGTCTGTTTCTTCATGAAAAATGACCCTTCAGGCATGTGAAACTTAAGTGTGGACCCTTATGTTTCATTTTGTACTTCTTAAGTCTTACTGTCAATTTGGAGGTAAAATAAAGAACTGAAGCATATCTCCCAAATCCCAACTACAATACCAAATTTCTTTCCGTAGGCAAATCACTTGATCACTCCTCTGTGCCTTAATCAAGCAGATATAAAGTAAGGCCCAGTGAGCTAATAAGGAGATCAGATAATTTTTTTTAATTATTGTTTCACTGCATTTGAGGCTGAGAGTTAGGCTCTAAAGCATGTTAGTACCTTGGCAAAACGGTGAAATTACTACAAAACAATACAACATATTTTTGTGGATAATTGTTAATAGAAGGAAAGAATCCACAAGAAAAAACTATAGTTTCCAATCATACTTTTAATACTTTAGTGAGATCTCTGCTGGTTGGTTTATTTTTCTATGATCAGTGTTTTCAGCATTCCACTGAGATCTCAGCTCTCAAAAAGGAACTATATTTCCGGGAATTCCCAAATGTTAATTAGTAAAAATTTCAGGCTTCTTTCAAAATGTTCTGTCTCATGTTTTGATTTCTGTGTATTCTTGACGCATTGCAGTTTTCAGAGGGATGAACATGTGAGTTGTGCACCTCTTGCCTTGCATCTGCACAAGGTTTTATCCCTAGTAATTCTGGCTTGAGTTGTTTCTCTCCTTTATGTCTCGGTCTGGAAGACATTCATGAATGGACTTCAGCAGAAGCTAAGCAACTGTGCAGTGATGGGCATCTGCCAGAAAAGCACTTAACAAGAACAGGGCTTTTAGCATCATGGTTGCTTCAAGCTATTTGCATTCTTTGTTCAAAGCTTCCTAAAAAAATGGAGGCCTTTGTTACTGATCTGTGCTCCTCTGCATGTGCTACCTTACAGTTCAAGTACGCAGCAAAAACTAACTTTGTTGGGTAAGGTTTTATCCATCCATTATCCATGAATAATGTTTTTATTTATTAGAAACATTTGATTTGCATTTTAGACAAAGTGCAAAAGAATCTCATCCAAAATACCACAATAAACTTTTTGCCGGTAGACTTCTTCCAGTCACTTTTGACCTGTTCATACACCTTCCAATGAAGAAGCACAGTGGTATTAAACTCTTAACACCCAATTTTTAGTCTGTCTCATAGACTGGTGTTGAGATAATAAAAAGCAGATAGGAAAAGGTCCTAGAAAGCTTATCTTGTCCATTGTACTGTTGCAGTACAGGACCAGCTCTTCACATCACTCCTGGTGCTCTAACATGCTTTTCTCTAACACGGTTTGCAATGAGAAATAATCATTAACTGATGTTGTCGTGGTTTAAACCAATCCGCACAGCTTGCGCACTCACTCCCTGCTTTGCTCCCCCGACTCCCAGAGAATTAGGAAGGAGAATCCAAAGAATGTAGCCCCCATGGGTTGAGATAAGAACAGTTTAATAGCTAAGGTATAACATAAATCACTACTGCTACTACTACTACAAACAATAATGATAGAGCAAATAACAAGTGAAGAGAATACAACACCTCACCAGCCACCAACCCATAACTCACCCCACCCTGCCTGACCGAGCACCGACCACTACCTCCTGCATCCCCCAGAGTCCCAGCCCTTCCAGGTCTCTCAGTTACATCCTGGGTATGACGTGCTATGGTATGGAATACCTCTTTGGCTAGCTTCGGTCAGGTGTCCTGTCTCTCCTTCCTCCTAGCTACCCCTCCTCCCTGGCAGAGCATTAGGCTCAGAAGAGGCCTTGGACAAACCAAAACATTTGAGCAGTAACTCAAAACATACGTGCTATCACAACGTTCCGAGCCCGAAAGTCAAAAACACAGAGCTGCACCAGCTACCAAGAAGAAGAAAAAATGACCGCTACTGCTGAACCCAGGACACCAATAACTGAAACAGAATCATAGAATCTGAGAATCATAGAATAGTTGGGGTTGGAAAGGACCTTAAGATCATTTAGTTCTGACCCCCCTGCCATGGGCAGGGACACCTCTCACTTAACCTTGTAACCCAAGGCTCTGTCCAACCTGGCCTTGAACACCACCAGGGATGGAGCATTCACAATTTCCTTGGGCAACCCATTCCAGTGCCTCACCACCCTCATGGTAAAGAACTTCCTTATATCTAACCTAAGCTTCCCCTGTTTAAGTTTTAACCCCTTACCCCTTGTCTTATCACTACAGTCTCTAAGGAAGAGTCCCTCCCCAGCATCCTTATAGGCCCCCTTCAGATACTGAAAGACTGCTACTATACTTACTATAGTATTTCAAGGAGCTGCTAGGTTTCTCAGATTCCTACAGCTTTCCTGATTTCATTGGAACTGCACTGTGATCACTTACTCAAAGATGAATCTCTTTTTTAATATCAGTGAATAATGAATTTACCTACCAGCTTTTTATGAGCTTCTGATGATTATACTTGTAATGAATTAATAAACTCTTAAACCACATGAAGATGATCCCAATATGATGATGGTCACCTGATTTTGTATTGTAAGCGGCCAATACCTGTTTTCATTTATTCCTTCTTCTCTTCTGGGATCCCATTCAGTCTTGTTGAAGTCAATGATATTTCATACAGGAAAATTCATCTGTATGTAATGTATTTTTACCAAATATATTCATTTTACAATAGTATTTTCAGATTTTGCATTCAGGGATAAACCTCACCTAGTTTATTCTTTCTTCACATCATAAAATGTTTTCTTGCCACTGTTATTTCAGTCAATATATTTTAGGTTACGTTTAAAAAAAAAGAATCAATATACTCATGAGCTTCGATACTTAAAGAATTTCCTTCTTACTGACTGAATACTTCATAAAGAATGTCCATCTGAACTTGAAGTATGTGGCAGGAAAAAAGATTAAAATGTATTCATACAGTGTTACTATGCCTTAATGAGAATAAAGAACTAGACTCTGATATGATCTCAAACATTTTAGGTTTATTTTATTTTAATTAGCTGACTGCAGGAAGCTTATTCCTGAATAACTTTGAAATCAAAGGCCATAAGTTGAGTTGTTTGCAAGATATGAATTATGAATTACAGAAGGATTTTTTTCTGATAAGTATTTGACAAAACACATTTAAAAAGAGAGAAAAAAATCTGTTAAGTATACTTAGAGAATTTAACACCTATTTTTTAATAAAAAAATAAGATTTCCATTTTTTGAAAAAAATAAAATGATTAGCAAAAGTCATTGGTAAAACATAAAAAATAAGTCTGCTTTTGTTCTGGTTTTGCAGAATGACTATTTCACCTGTTGTTTATTTGTTTTTCCTCAAACTGATAGACTGAGAGTAAGAGCTGTTTTTCAATAAAGCTCTATAATAAAAGCTAAGAAATTCACAGAAGATGTCTGGATTAAACATGGATGAAAGAAGTTAGAGTAAGAACTCAGGTAGCAACAACTACCTACAGAAGATATGGGGTTGGGAGGCACAGGTAATTAATTTGTGAGGGCTGTTGAATGAAGACTCTCTGCAGTAGTTACTGCTGACTACTTCATGGGAAGATATGCAGGCTGCTGGTTTCTCTTGGACCTTCACTGAAACAATGCTCCAAGTTGAAGTTTGGACCAGCTGAAGAAAACTCTCCCTAAGAGGGAAAAAAAAAAAAAAAAGACAAATTTTTTTTTTATGAGAAGTCAAAGAAAAACTACATCACACTTTACTTACTACCCATCTATTCTAAGAACCAAACTCTCATAAAGTTCAAAAGCACAGGAACCCAATTTGCAAATAGTCATTATCTGTTAAAGTGAACCAAAATGAACACCAGAGCTTACTGTTTATACCAGATGAAGTTTTTTCGCTTTGGGTGAAACAACACTTATCACCTGTGATGGATTTAAAAGCTAAAATATGATTAATTCACATAGCTTTCAAAAACAATGTTTTCCATTTTTTTGTGTTAGTCAGAGATGCTGTTACTCAATTGTTTCTTTTTTCTTGTAAGGAGAGAGACAACAGAAAAATGGACTGTAAGAAGAGAGCAGGAAATTGAGAAGCAATACAGGGAAACTTAAACGCCAGTCCATTTGGTTTGGTTGTAGCAAAAAACAAATCTGAAAAGCTTCATAGTCTAAATATCTGCTGTGTTACAGAACTAAAAAACTTTTAGAAAGCTGCATTCTTGAAACTTTGTTTGAAAAATTCTCGTTTTTAAAAATGTTATAAGCAGTTTATATACAAAGAAATTATTAGGTAAGGGAAAAAAAACAGATATTAAGGAGAAAAATGCAGATAGAAAAAAGTTATTTTTGACAGGAAGATGAGGTCAAAGATTTTTTTGAAAAATACCTAAGCTATCATAAAGCTGTATTTAGTCAGAACTATCATTAGGATATAGCTAAAACTCTCCAGTTTTCTGTGTTACAAAAGTATCCTGGGTAAGACTGGTCCATCTTGAGCTATATTTAGGAGTAAAAGATAAAAAGACTTCCCCCTGCTAGGAATTACATTATTCTTCATAAATGCCAAAGTTCAGAATTTCTTAACAAATGTGTACATTTCTGAAACTGTTCTCTAATGGTCTGACATTGCTAAGTAGAAGAGAGAGATTCCCATGTGGGAACATACACTCACACACACGAGTGCTGCCTCTTCCAGAAATCTTTCTAGTGATGGGTCTCAGTATATTCTTTTTTCTGACCAATAAATTAACTTCACAATTTAGCAATAACGTATTAGCTCTCTCAGTTTGATTATTTCTTGG
>JAOSLQ010054577.1:0-19515 GCA_025629905.1 Lorius lory
TTCTGACAGATGATCTCTTTTAGCTGGCGCTGTGTGCCAGTACTTAAGTTTAAAGAAAATTATAATTTTCTTTACATTTATATAGCTGTGAGTTGAGAAATATTATATAGCTGTGATTTGAAAAATATTATATAGCTGTGATTTGAGAAGTATTATATAGCTGTGATTTGAGAACTTTTATATATCTCTGATGTGACACTTGTAACTACATCTTAAGAGTGCTTCTTAAACACCATTGAAGTTACATTGTTGTGCTCTTTCAAAATGCAATGTCAGAAAAATTATATACTTCCATTAATATATATAGGCAATTCTAATTGTCAAGTTCCCTGCATCTAATTTTCAAAGATATTTCAAACCATTTTTCAAAATTTAGTGCAAAATCATTTACAATTCAGATATCAAAATTATAACTGGCTCCATGACCTCGAATTTTATCTGCAATGATATAGGAAATATTTTTTACTTCTGATTCTTTTCTGTGTGTAGCCAAAATCTTGTGGGGCTAGTTTTGTCTATACCTTTTCATGCTCCTACGTGAAATATATCCTTTGAGAGATGCTTGTCTGCCTCCATTTAATATGAGTCAGTCCACTTTGAGGATGAGCAAGTTTCTGATATAGCATTAACTTCATTCAAATTTCAAGTCAGTTATGGCTCTAAACCTGGAACGAAAATCGTTTGGCTGAAAATTTTAGCTTAGTGCCATAGAGAAGACTAAGTGGGAATGCCAGTGTTAGGGCATTGCCGCACTGGGGACAGTGATCCCATTCATTTCTGTAGCATTTTTGGCAATGAATTCAGGAGGGACATTTTCTTATTGAACTTCAGAGCTTCTCTACATGTAGATGCACAAGGCTGCCACCAGGCACATCTCTTTCCAGGTGATTATTCATTTTTTTGGTGCTGTACCTTTTATCATCCTTCAGGGGCTGAAGGTTTGACATGCAGAAGGCCAAAAGAGAAGAGCATAGTACAAATGCATGGGATTTCTGTTTATAAGTTCTGTTCTAAATAAGTTTAGAAGCAAGAAAAAATGTCAGGGGAAGGAGCACCCAGAATTAGTGAATATATGTGCCACAGAATCTCCCTGCTTCAGGGTACAGGGGATTCTTGTAGAATGGGGATAACTAAATAGCTGCATCTTAAGAGATTTGTGTACAAAGTATATGCAAGCATGTAAAAAGCATGTAGAAATAGAGTAGTGAGTCTGATATACTAAGAGTTAAAAACGAAACTGCATTTTGATAAAGTGTGAGGAATATAACATTGGTTTTCAGGTACTTCAGTCTCAGCCATTTACTTCACATAATGGATGCATGGCTTGATTTTTGTGACAGAATTTATAATGAAAGTCATATTTCCTGTCTTGTCTTTATTGAGGTAGCTCTTTACTGTGTATTTGAACTTCCTTAAAGTATCAGTTTAATTTCACGCTTTAGGACTGTAGTATCTATAGTCTAGAGTGGTAAGTGCTGCAGGAGTGTTGAGAAAGGCAGGACTTGGCAGCAGGTCAGCTATTATTCTCCATAAAGTGTTTTCTATATATCAGTCTTTGTCAGTTCTGATTTAAAGTTATTTTTGGGTTTTTTAGTTCAATACACTTGTCCTTTCACCCATCACTGCTGTTGTAGTAAACATAATCTGTGATGCTAAACCATCATTCCTTTGCAGTAGATCATGGCTTCTTCACCTTTCCCTTCGTATTTTCCTACTCCCACTTTCCCATGTCTGTTTCTTTAAAAATTTTCACTCTAGTTCTCTTCAAGATATGTAATTTCTTGGGAGATTCTTTTGTTCCTCTCCAGAATACCAAGGTACTTAAGAACTGAGAAGCTCATTGCTCTCAGCGGTGGCTGCTTCTTCACTGGGGGAAGGAATTGCAGATGAGATCCTCTTTGTGCTGAGGAGACTTGGAACAGGGTGCATTGAGTTTTTAGGCAGGAGTAATAAAATATACTACTGGCATGGCAGCACTATGTAGGAATAGAAAATGCATAGGAAAGATGGAATCTTTAGAGAGTTTTACTGTGTCTGTAATGCAGATTTCAGAAGTGTGCATTTTAGATTGTTGCTGAAATGTAAAACCAGGGCACTTTAACACCAGACTCAGCTGGTGCCATGACATAAGTTTCAGGGACCCATATTATAAAAAGTAAGAGTTTCTTACTATGATTTTTAGGTGGTGGTGGTTATTATTGTTGATATTATTATTATTATTTATTATTACTTTGAAAACAAGTTTTTCTTGTTCTTTGCATTTCTGTCAGTGGACAAATAATTTTCCTGAAACTCTCTACAAATTATATTTTCTCAAAAGGTAAAGAGATTTATCATGATGCAGATGTCTGATGTGGAAAATCCCGACTGACTGGCAGAAATTTAGCAGTCACTCAGTTCAGGAGTAGAAATGCCAACCCTACCTAGCTGTGGATATGGTGCTTTATCTGTAGATTCATTCTTTTCATGCATTTTTCACAGCAAAGGGAATCCTTGAAGGACAAGTATTTTTAATCCTATTTACGAATTTTGTTCTGAATGTAAACCAGACCTGGGTTCTTGTCTTAAATTACTTTTTATTGCATAATTTGTAATACTAGAAAAGACTACCGAAATCACATAATTGATACAATCTGACTTCATGGCAGTAAATCCTGCATGCAGAGTGTACAGCTATATAACTCTTTAATAAGCTTTTATTTATCTTAAATCAAATATTGTTGTGAACACTGCATTTGCATATCTTTTCTCAATTCATACACTAGTTGACGTTTAATCACACATTTTCTTTGCTGTTCTAATCTGAATGTATCATTAAGCCTTTTGATCATTGTGAAATCTGTCGTAAAACAAACACACAGATATGCACACACACACAGATTTACTTTAATTCTAATTGAACATTGTTTCTTTACTCTGAATATTTAGTTACTAGCCCTGTTATAATGAATTTAACAGCTGTTAGTTGTGTTTCCATTAGAGCCATAGAGTGATCAGACTCTGCTCTTTATAGTAGAATTCTGGGTATTGTCTGAGTCATGTTGGTCTTATTTAGACAATGAGCTTTGCCTTTAAAGTGATTTTTTTATTTGACTTGTGGACACACTGATATATACTTTTTTACGTATTCAAACTTGATTTCTGTAATTCAAGAATCATAAATTTCAACATGTAAATTATGTACCAGTATGTGGTGGGTTGACCCTGGCTGATTCCAAGTGCCCACCAAAGCTGCTCTATCACTCCCCCTCCTTGTCTGGACATGGAAGAAAAGATATTACGTAAGTCTCATGGGTTGAGGTAAGGACAGGGAGAGATCACTCACCAATTACTGTCATGGGCAAAACAGGCTGAACTTGGGGAGATCAAATTGGAGAAGAGTAATGAGAAATAAAATTAAAGTTTAATTTACCAGTGGCACAGGGGTACAGGGAATGCGGGCTGTGGTCAGTTCATCACATGTCTCTGCTGCTCCTTCCTACTCATGGGGAGGACTCCTCACACTCTTCCCCTGCTCCAGGATGGTGTCCATCCCACAGGAGACATTCCTCCATGGACTCCTTCAATGTGGGTCCTTCTCACAGGCTCCAGTTCTTCATGAGCTGCTCCAGCATTGGTCCCTAATACAGTTAATACCATGTTTACTATTCCAGTCTGTTTTTCCCTTCACACTGGCAGGACTTCTCAGGTTTTTTTCAGACTTTTTATATTCATTCCTATTTTAGGGGTGAAATCACAAATTAAAATAGCAAACAAAATGAATGCCAAGATTAATCGAGGAAGAGCACTACTGGAGTAATCCATTTTCAGCCCAGAGGTTCCCCTTTCAGCACAATTCATTGGCATTTCCTCTGCAAGTTACTTTAGTCAGCACCTTCATAGTCTTTTTCTAATCCTGCCTTTTTCCAGTTTACCTAGTAATCTCCATTGTGACACCTTACCAAATGTTCTACTGGAGTTCTGATAAAATCTGATCTCCCTGTACAGTTCTTTTGTCTGGAAAATCAGATGTCCTATCAAAGGCAAAAATCAGGCTACTCTGACATGACCTACCTTTATTAAAGCTAGTTACAGTTTATTCTGTTGTCCATTTACTTTCAAGCCATTAATTATTCTTTCCCTCAAATTTTATACTAATATTAACATAGAGCCTTAGGTGCAAAAGGTTTTAAGAGTTTTGAGTCACTTTTTATTCTTTGGGGTTAGCACAAATCCCATTATGATTTGAGCATGTTTTGTAGCTCAACCTAAGTAACATCTTCATTAAAAATCCTTTCTATTAGATCTAGTATTATATGGCCATTTTTCAGAGTTCTGAGGTGACAGTGGGCTTCTGAGTAGAATCAAGTACATTAAGCTCTTTAAGCTTTGCTTGTGCCTTGACTGTGATTATGGGTACATACTTATCCCACCATATTGTCTTAACTGAAGACTTAAATTTATTTAGGGGATCATGTGTTAGTTTCTACTACGATATTTCTGCTTTCCCCAGAGCTACTTTTCCCCTCCTCTCCAGTAGATAAAGGAGTTCTTGATATTTCCTCAAGCATATTTTTTTCAAGGAGTAATTAATTTTGCCATTTTGTCAGTTTTCTTTTCCCAGTCATTGTAGGCTCTCTGCTTTATCAGATATCATTATTTGTCCATTTGGATCTGGAAACAGTATATAAAACAATGTCCCTTTCCATGAGATGCAAGTTCAAGCTAATACATGAAGATCTGATATAAAGAAACTCAGGTGTCTTTCATCAATATGTTGGTCTTTTTAGCAATTTTTTTGTCTGAGAGGAGTAATATTTACAGGTAAATTTGAAGGAGCTCTTGAAAAGGTGCTTTAAAATATGTTTTCTGTGCTGAGTAATTTATTTTAAAGGTAAAATTAATAGCTATGCATGTTTAATAGTAAAATTAGCTCATGTTGTTTGTGCACTCTTAAGAGAGTTTCTGGTCGATCAGAGCTTGTTCTCAGTGACTATATTATTGCTTAAGTAGAAACTTTTACGAAGAACTTTGGATTAAGATATAAACACACAATTTTAAGTCATTAGAAGGTAGCAGACTAGCCTGTAGCCACAACCCACTCAGTGGATGTAGTTTTCCCTTGACAGTGTGGTGCATTTTGCTGTCTTGATTTAGAAGTGTTTTGTAAGGCAACCATCTTGAGCCATTTGCTTTACAAGAAATGAGAAATACAACTCTGATAAATGCCATTTTGGACTGCAGCTGCTTTTTTTTTGCTTCCATTTGTTTACCTGAACTAACTGGACCATGATCCTAGCAAGCTAGTTCAATAAACAAGGGAGTACAGTTACAAATATCACAACTGAATATTTCCTTAAGAAGTCAGAACACCTCACTATCAGTGACACCTGGCTGCATTTTTTTTTCTTTTTCCTTCTGTATTAAGTGGGGAGAAAGGATTAATTAGCTTGTTTGTTCAAATGTTTAGTCAATGAGGTTTTGGAAAGATGCTGATGAAGTACAGAGGACAATATTCTCCTTTGCAAATGTGAAACGAGGCTATTATATGCCCTTCTGGGAATACTCTGCACTATTAGCTGTATGCAAAAACCCTTTGCATGACAACCAGAGGTCACTGGGGTACCCTTTTTCAAAAATCTCCATATTGCCAGTTTCTTAACCAGGGTATGGAATGAAGCAGAAACACCTGTTGTTACCTGCTGTAGTATCCTGATGTTTAGGATTGGGATCAGCTAGTTAACCATGTTTTTTTTTTCATTCAGCTTAGTCTAATCTAAATTGAAATACAGATAATTAATTGCAGAATTTGCAATAAAAAGCATAGTTTCAAAGTATGAAAAAGTGAATGCAAGTAAAAGGAGCAAACCCACATAACTTTTCTTTGCATAAATATTACTTTAAAGGTTTCTTTGGTCTCCATGCCCTCTGATACTGGCTGTATCCAAGCTAAGACATCTCATTTTCCCCAAATTATTTTTATTTGCATAAGACAGTCAATATTTGGGGCAAGACCCTTTTATCTGTGTAGGTAACACTCATCTTTCATGAAAGAATGGAGGAAGAGGATGAAAAAGGAGATAATTTATAATCAGTCTTATTCCTTTTTCCCCTGCTCCAGTGTGGGGTACTTCCCACAGCAGGCAGTCCTCCATGAACTTCTCCAATGTGAGTCCTTCCCACAGGCTGCAGTTCTTCATTTAGTATTCATTAATCCAGTTCATTCTTGCCTAATCATTGTTTCCTATCTCCTATTTTAGAGATGTTCATATTTAATTTGCCCAGCTGAACAAATCTCACCCAGCCAGACTGGGTTTCATGTCACTGAAGACTGGACATTGACAGTTAGGCATCTGTTGTCTGGATTCCTTTTTTAAGCAAAGGAAAGAAACAGGCATTTGTAGCGTGTGACTCACATGATCTATTTTAGACATCTGTGTACACTGGCATGGGAGGAGCAGCATGCTAGAGACACCCATTTGTCTCCACTGACCATGAAAGAAGCCTTGCCATCCTGTACAGATTTAGGGATTGTCAGCCTTAGGTGGGGTGATTCCCGTCCTTAAGGGCTGTTCTTGTACTAGGCTAGGTTTTTTAAATAAAGAAGTGTCTCATGAGGAAGTCTTCTGCTCGTCTTGCACATCTGGGAAATTTCCATGTCACAGAGAGAAACTTCTCATTCTCTCTCTTTGCTCACCCAATTGCATTATAGCTGTAAGTTACATAGCTGGGGCTGTATGTTAATCTCAGAGGGAGAACTCTTGTGTAGGACAAGTCCCAGAAGTGACCTGTCAGTGGTGGCATAAACTGTTTTGGGAGCTTCTGACTCTTCTTCATGACAGTGTGATGAAAGCAATGAAAATCTGCTTTGGAAAACTTGGAAGGCAGACAGGAGTTCCCATGATCTCTTATAGTTTCAGGACATTGCCAGTGTTCTGCTTGCACTTGCAGATTTTCCTGCAGCGAAAGGAAACATATTAGGGTAATCAATATGGAAGCTCAAACAAAGCAAAGCTTTCACAGAAACAGTCTTTGCAGTAAGAGAAACCATTATAGATGTTCTAACCAGTGTAATTGTGGATGGTTGTAAAAGGGCACATTTAGAAACTTTCGTAGTGTTACAGTATGAGCATCTTCAAACACTTTCTTTTGAGTTGAACCTTAATGCATATGCTCTTAGGTTCAGTGATGAACTGAAGCTGGGTCCCTTCCATGGGTGCAGTCCTTCAGGAGCAGACTGCCCCAGTGTGGGTCTGTTCTATGGGGTGCAGTGAAGGAAAAGTGAATATTGTTTAGTTCCTGAGAGGAGTGACCACAAGGAGACATTCCTATTGCAATTAAAACAAACAAAAAAAAAGAATAAAGAAGTGTATTTTAATAAGGTTATACTGGAGGTGCTTGTTTTATTCATTTTTAGTTAGAGATTTCCTAGTAGGAAAAAAAAAAAAAGGACAAAAAGAATAAAGAAGTAAAGATAATGAGGAATTAGTACCCCTCTGTGGTGCAGACAATATTTCAATTTTTTCCTGGAGTAGATTTCATTGATTAAAAAAACAGTAATATTCTCAGTATCTTTGCTGTTCCTCTACATTATAAAGCACACTAGGGCTTTGGTTTTGAAGGCTAAAATATAGCAAGCTGTTAATGGAATTTTATAGTTGTGTTCCCAGGAGATTTAAATGAAGCCTTGAGGGTAACCACAATCCCTGGTGAGAATCCTCTTTCCTGTTAAAGCTGATCTGGACAGGTCTTGCTTTCATGCCACATTTAAATTGTCCAGAGAAAAGAATCTCTGTGGGAGACATCACACATTTTTCTTGCCTCTCTGCCTCTGACCAGCCTAGCAGAGCCATTGTGTCTTACTCATTAGCAGGGGAGAAGGAAACCAATACTTCCCAGTTCTGAAAAATAAAACCATTCAAGAAAAAAATACTTACTGGATCCCACAAACAAATAATGAAAGGTCTGTTTGATCGCTAATAACTTACTCCTGACCTCATGAACTGGAAAATATTTTCTGTTCTCCTTGGGTAAGTCTTGTTAGTGAATTGTTTCAGGATTTCTTGGGATGGATGAATTAACTTCGAAGGTAACTTGGTTAGGTTTTTAGGACATTATTTATTTATGTATTCAGTACATTTCAATTTGCTAATTACTTAGCCTGAGCAGAATCATTTAGCTGCCACTGGAACATTAGCTGTGAGCCTTCTGTGACAGTCCCTGTGAAGAATTAGCACCTGTGTTAAACTCTTGTTCTAAATCACCACCTGGACCTGCTTCAGTCTCTGCATTAAGTCAGAAAAACTGGTTTGGAAAAATTAGACAATATAAACAACTCCTCACCAAAAAAAAAGAAAAGGAAATGTTTGCATTCACACAGTTTGAAGTTATTGAAACTGCTTTATAAGTCCAAAGCAGAGATTTGGTGAATATAAACTTGCTTGATAAATAAAATGTATAAATTCTTTGAAATTTGATATATAGTGTTGTGATTATACTACTTTTTAACAGGATTAAGAACAAGAGGAAGCATACTGGGATACAGGGTCTAACTCTGTATGGGGTGATAGCTACTTTGTAACTGCTGTCAAACTTTAGGAAAAAGAGATCGGCTTCTTTTTAAAAAGAAAAACAAAAAACAAAAACCAAACAAAACCAAAACAGAAGAGGTAGAAAAGGATGGGAGAGCAAAAGGAACCAGAAGTTATGTGTGCAGTTTAAGTATGCCAGAAAAAAAGTCTAAACCATTTTCCATTAAAAGCAGGTAAGTGTCTGCTAAATGTTGATGCTAGTGGTATCTGATTTTCTGACAAAACTAAAAACAAAAATGATACATGATCATGTGCTATTTTTTGAGATTTATAAGTGTGGAAGATGTCTGTCAGAAAGCCATGTTAACTGCTTTAACACAGAGTTATCACCCTGGTAACTTGCATCAATCTTAGAAGGTGACTTGAACTGTCTTGCTGGTAGATTTTAAAACAGTGTGAAATATGTCCAATCACTGGGCATATGGCATGCGTCCACCTTCCAACATGAAAGCCAGTATGTGGCATTAATATGTATTTCAAAAATAACTTCCAAATTATTGGAGGATATCAGCACAGCTGCCTGCATAGAGAGCAAAAGAAACCCAGGGGAACACCACTGCTGAAATCCTTTAAGTCTCCTGTGCCTTTGCACCAGCTATTTGCCTTATAGAGCCCTGAGCAAAACCAAACAGGAAAGATCTTAGACCTGTTGCACTGCCAAATATTTTGTGGTCTCCGGGAGCTTGAGAGTTGAACTACGAGACCTGTGTGGTATGTGAGAGGGCTGGAAAGGATTGTTTCAAGTAGGGAAGCAGTGACAGCACTGCTGGATCTCAGTAGCCTGCATAGGTGCCAAACAGCCTCCAGCCTGGAGTTAAAAAAAGGGCAAGTGAAGTGATCCAACAGCAAGTAAGTTTATTCAGTAAGGTCAGGTGAAAAGTACAGACTCCCTAATTACAGTGACCTCCCTACTTAACACAAAGAGAGAAAAATGCTCTGTGGAGTTTATGAATTCAGAGATTTTGATTCTGTGATTCTGTGATTTATTTCTTTCATTCAAATATACCTGCCAATCTTTAAAAACTCTTCTTCCATAGGCCTGGTGTACCAGTTTGGTGATGGAGTCGTACTACTCGCTAACTGTAGTCGCAATATCATTTGTCTGGAAAAAAAATGCATTAGAACAAGCTGTGTTGCAAGACTGTCCCATCCAGAGGTGGCTGTCATTATATGAATGAGGTTTGCTAACAGCACTGGCCTGGAGCCCTCTCACCATGAGCTGCCACTGAATCAGATGCATGGGAAAAAAGAAGGGCTCCAGTTGAACATGGTAAATACTCATGATTCAAAGTAAAAGAGAAGCCAAGTGGCTTCTCACAGAAACTTTAAACTGACATAACTGCATTGAACCTCTGGAAATGCTTGGGCTTAGTACTTCAGATGAAAAGGTACATCCAGAATGACGGCTGCCATACCGTTTGTGGGAGCTGAAACATTGTGGTCACTTCCCAGTCATGGGGCTGTGCTTGTGCACTCCACCAGACCTCAGGTTGCCACATACCATGACAGTTTCCCTTTTTTCAGCCTCCACTTTGGAAGCAGGAAAATACTTCAGGTCTAGGCACTTCGACACTTAACCACTTAATATATTGCTCGTAATATAGGTATGAAAATTTTAACAGATTTGTGATCATTAGAGATGTCACAGTCTGCAACACTGCATGAAATATTTGGGGTTTTATAATACATTATTGAGCTTCTGAATCATATAATTTGAGTAGCCCACAATATTAGATGCCATTTAATTGCTCAAAAGTATATATTACTGCAGGCCTATTTTTTTTCTGATAACTGTATAGACATTTCTGAAATATTTTCAACGTATGTTAAAATTTCTTTCTAACAGGGGCAAAACCTGGGCCCAAATGTAATGACATAGAAGGATTTTATCATTGCTAAATTTTAAACAGTACTAATGATGCATGCATACATTGAATTGTCACTTGGTCAGTCCTTAAGAGCAGCTGAACAGTTTCAGTTCCCAGTTAGGATTCAGCAACAATGTCATTTCTGATTCAGGTCTAGGTTTTTTTCAGACACAAATTATCAGAGACACAACTGATTTAGGGAGCTTTTTCTAGTTGAGCGTTGCCTAGCTTTAGTCCTTAACAGAGGACAAGGGAGTGTGGTTTTGCCAAGTAATTCAGTTCATTGCATAGGTGGGTTGGTTTGTTTGGATTTTTATAATCCTCTTTTAGAAGAGGTGTGACTCACAACCGAATCTGTGAGTTTATGCTGTGAAGGACAAGTGTGAGTCTAGCTGTAAAAATCTGTATCAAAATAATATTTATTAGACAAATACAGCAAGGCTGGTAGCATAGTCAGTTAAACTTGGTGTGTAAAAACCTGCAGCCATCCAAACGAAGCTCATCCTCACTTTTTCTGCTGTTTCATGGCTCCTTGTTATGTATTTCATCACAAGCTGAGGGGCTTTGCTTCACTGGCATACCCTCAGCCATTCCAGGTAGTCTGACTAAATTCAGATACTTGAGAAATGATGAAAACACTGTTAGTAGCCGGGAGAGTCTCAATGAAAACATATACTCTTCTGTGAAGTGTGCTCCCTCTGGTGTTTTAACAGAGCCGGTGCTTGGTGGCATTTGAATCCAGGCATATAATTTAATTACATCATAGTAATGAGGAAATCTTTTCTTTACAAGATCTCTAAAACTATTTTAAAAATTTATGGTATCTTACTGTAAAACAAGATTTTGTTCAGCCAGTGTTTTCACAGAGACACACTAAGGTTTAATTGCAAAATATAAGTACAAATATGAATGTAAATACAAAGAGCAATGCACATACCTTCCTATATTCCTCTGAATGGCATCTTATAAATAATCCTTCTATTTCTATTGCATTATTTCATTGTATTCCCAATTTCTATGCTTACAGAATTAAAATTATTTGTTGGTCTCATTTTGTAATCTTCATGCAAAATCATAGCTTGTTATTTGGTTTTTAGGTTTTGTCTATAAGGTAAAGCTACTTGTATCTTTTAAGCTAAAACAGAATGGCATGTAAGTAAATTTCCAATTTAAATTGTTCCCAGAATATTTCTAGAAAACCTATTTTGGGAACATAAATTATCTTTGTTACTGAACTGGAATTATATTTAAGAATACCAAATTGTGGAAAGAAGGCAACTCTTTATGTGCATCTGACATGATGTATTTTAAGGATTCAATCTTACTCCCAGTGAAATCGATGCTACAATTGTCATTTACTCTTTGAAGGATCAGGAGCAGGCCATCATGAACAGGTAGTGTGGATATCAGTGAAAGTGACAGTAAATACTTGAAAAGGCAGGAAGTTGACTGCTGCCTGGGAAAGGCAGATTAAAAACATTGACAGAGATATAACAAGCTACTTTATAGCTATCCAAAGTACTTGTATCAATTTTAGTAGTTTATTACATACTTCAGTTGCTCTTTCACTGAGATCAGAATGGTGTTGTTACTAAACACATTATTGGTGAATAACAAAGCTGAAATTTCTCTTGCACTCGAACAAACAATTTCTGTAAAAACAAACTCCTTCAATTTCTCAGTATAAGACAGTTCTCACCTCCTACACAAATTTGATAATCCATATTATGTCATTATTTTGGGGAAAAAAATAATTCTTTACCTTAACATGACAGAAAACTTTGAATAAGCCAGCTTTCTGTTGTTTTTTTTTATTTGGAGTGATGTAGTTGTGTTACATTAGAATTTAGATAGGTGCTTATAACTCAAAGTCAACTGAGTAGCATATGATGCATATAGTATAGGCAAACTTTGTATGTAGCAGTTGAAGTTTCTTGCATGCCTAAGATTCTAAGTCACTCAGACAAGCTTCTTACTGCACTGTGGGGAAATACTGTCATGTATTTCGTTTGGTTCTCTGCGCTTAATAAGCCAGAGTGCTTTTGCCAGTCCTGCACTCCTGCAATTATCTCTGTATCCATTTTGTTTGGCTCACATAAAGGACATTTTAAAGAAGCTGGAAGGAAGAGTTTAAACTTCCCAGATGAGCACTTAAAAGGTGTTTTTAGATTGGCATGTTACGTGGGGCATGTTCCTGTGCTTGCAAATGGCATAAAAAGTTACTGCCTGTCAGGTGAGATGGAGTGACTGATCATATATGTGCACGTTAACACTGTCCCCGCGGTGAAATAAAACATTTGCCTAAACGAGGGAGAAGAGAAAGCAGGTGTGTAGGTACGAGTTCTCAGCTGCCAGATGGCAATTGCTTAGATTTGTTTGTTTGATCACTTGCAGTCGTCTGCAACACAGACATTGAAAATGAGAGCAGGAGTAGGAACAAAATCAGCTTGTGTCTTTTGAGTGTATAAAATTTGAGTTACTGATGCTCAGACTCACATTTGGGGGAACAAAAGCCTTGAAGACCATTATCCCACTGAAGTCAGTGTGAATTTTGTCATGGGAATATGAACAAATCCTTAAGATGCATGCTTTTATTGATCTATAAAATCTCTCAATAGTACACAGTCAGCTATTGTCAAGTACCAACAGCTACATACCTCTCAAAGTGTATAAACCTTGACGGAAGCAGATAGAAGTTGTCTAGACAGCTTATGGCATGATACATTTTGTTTCTATGTAGCACTCCCACTCTTTGGGCAAAAATATTTATGCAAGAATGCAACCAGAAAAGACTTTCATTAACACAGTAATTGTGGTGAGTTAATAATGAAAGAGCATGAGGTTACATAAAAGTTCCAAGAAAAACTATATTATAACCTTTCTATATTTTTCCATTCATAACAGCATGTGATGCTGTCCTCATGCTAACATTTCTGTAGGTGAATGATTCTAGTCTATAAATACAGACACATTACTGATTTCATGGACAGCAACCGCTCATATTATAATCACACACTGGGAATTCATCTTTGGCATCCAAATAGCTACCACATCAAGGCACCTCACAGTTGACTAATTTTCCCAGTCATATTGCAGCTTACCTAAATATTGACTGTTGTTCCAGTCCTGCCTGCACCAAAGCTGTCCACAAGAGACTATTGCATGGATTTTGGTTGTTCTCACTTTTGAAAACATTCTTCTAGACTGTCAGATATTTTTCCACTTGACTATTTTATAATTGCTGTCTTACACATTCCTCTGTTTTAATTTCTAGTGTAGTTTTTATTGCATACTTAGTCATTCTAGCCAGCAGTAAAACCGTATTACCACAGTTTGAATTTCTGCAAAAGGCAGGTTTAAGTTATAACAGCTGGATGCAGACATTGTGTTCCGTCCTCACTTTGATACCTTATATTCGATCATGTTAATACAGAAAACATACTACTGGCAAAACCACCAGTATCTTGATTTACTAGAGACCTTATTTCTTGTGTGCCATGAGTGAAGGGATAAACACTAACAGCATTAAATCGGATTCCCTTTTACCAGGTTACTGACATAAACTGTAGGCCAAAAATTCTGAATTTTCAGAAAAAAACAGCATCATCTTTTAATAACATAGACTTTGTCTGTCTAACCTTGGGAAGAGTATGAAGGTGAAAAAAGATAAATTCAGAGTCAATTTAATATATTTTTAATATTTTTATGGGCAAATTCCTGACAGATCTGCAGGTGTAGTATTATCAGGCACAGTTACATCTTTGATACTCAAATGGTTTCTGGCACCTGACAATTTCCCTTTAAAAATGAAAAAGAAAGCCTTATTTCTACTTCTGTTTCTTTCTTGCTTATCTTGAGTCCTTATACAACAGGGAGATTCCTTTTAAAAAGCAATTGTGATGTAGCTACTATGACTGATATAATTTAAAATTGGTCCTGGTAGGAGCATTTTAATGAGAGAGCTCTTTTTGTGTGTCCTATATCACTGTAAGCAGATTAAGACCAGCATCAATTATTGGTGCATTTTCTATATTCAATTAGTATCTTCTAGTAGAAAGGAGGTAATAAAAGAAAGCCTATCTAACACATGAGATTAACACAAGACTCTGACAATAACGTTCAGATGTCAGTCCAAAAAGTAAGTGAATGAAGATTAAATGTTAAGTTTCATTTTTGGCGAAACGCATTCTGCATTGCATGAGCTGCATGCAAATTTGACTCCTTGCAGGTCTGTTTTCTTGGGACTTAATACCCTTTCCTGCGGTCTGGAAAACAAAAGAGCTGTTTGTGTGGTTTCTTCCTAAATATTAAGGGAAGAGTTTTGTTGCTCAGTGGAAGCTGCTTCTATAAACATTTAAAATGTATAAATACAAATTGTTCATGTGATGTTTCCTTTCATAAATATTCCATCTTGTTTGGCTAAGCCCCATGTAAGTGGTATTTGAATGACAGGACTTTCTTCCTTGCAGCCTTGTGAGGGTTCGAGTGGTAATCAGGCTCTTGCCTGTTTTTTCTCATCAAAGTGTTAAATTGAAAGTATAGTGCGAGGAGAAGAGAATTGGAGCAGAACTATTGGTGGAGGAGTGGAGATTCAGGGAAACCCTCCTGCTCCACAGCCCACCCACCCAGGAGAATAGCTATAGGATGCCCAGGAGTGCCCACTGCTGTAATATGCAGTGTGGGTTCCCAGCCACCCACTGCCAGGCTTGCCAGCCGCTGCAAGAGACCTGAGAGATTGAGCCCTGTAAAGTTTGCATTAACAGACACAGCTGCAGACATCCATACAAAGATGACCTCATAAAGGCAAGAGTTCTCAATTGACAGAGCCTATAGATGACCTAAAATGTCAAAGTGGTCTGTCTAAATACGTGCAGTCTGTCCAGAGGACAGTCCACTTGCTGTAAGAGGTCTCTGTTTCAAAGTGAGAGCACACTTAGATGTGTATCCAAATGTATCTTCAAAAAAGTTTGGACTTTGCTGTCCTAATTATAAATAAATATAGCTACTTTAACATGCAAGTTTCTTCAAGATTGCTGTCAAATTGAATTTCCCATGCTAGCATCTCTGTAACTCTGGCAGAGAAATAAAAAATTGAGATACTTCTCGCAAGCAAATGGCAGTGGAACTGGCTGTAAGGATGCACAGTCTCACATGAACAGTTAATTTATTTCTAATTAGAATGAGAAAAAAAGGAGAGAGCAAGCATATCAGGTATCCTTTGATATTTACATGTTATGTAAGAGGGTCTGTGTTCACATCATTCCTTTTCTGCCAGATTTAGACTGCAACTTTAGACTGAGATTTCCAAAGCATGAGCTTGAAATACAGAGCCAGAGACTAATTCCAGGTTTGATGATTAAGATACCTATATGCAATAGGTATTGTAAAGTTTGAGTCCCTGTTGCCATATGAAGTGGAGAGGGTCAGATAAGTGAGATTAAAGCACAAAACCAAAATCAAGTGAGCACCAGGATTCAGCAGACTGGAACCGTGTTCCGGCAAGGCAGTACTTCTGCCTGCCTCGCAAAATGAACGTGTACGCAGTAAGCAAGTACCAGTCATTGTGCATGTGTGTTTCCACCTTATTTTTTTTTTTGTATTTTAAGGGTTTCTGTTTAATACTGATGCAGGTCAGGGTAAAATCTGGAATCCTAGAGACATTTGTGAGAATTTATAAAAATAATTGTTTCTTGCACAACTTTCCTTATAGAAACACTTCCTCCTCATGCTCACTCCTGGAACTAATCTGGGCTAGCCATTGTTCGTTTGGGATCTATTTTATATTAAGTGACATTTACAAGTTTACTTTTTGCCTTGTTTGGACAATGTTAAAACTAATGAAGAATAAAACCATAAGAGAAAAGAATGCAGAATCATAAATAGAACACCTGGAAGATTTTTCTTCGTGACTTTTAAATAGATTTCCCTAGGCTCTAAACTTCAAAATTCTTGTAGACAGACTGGCCAGCAAGGACTTTTCCAACAGCACTTTAGGTATAGTTTTAAATAATTTCTTTTTTTCCATTCTCTGTAAGAGAATGATGAGCTCAACACACACATTTTGCACAAAGTAAGTTTAGTTTTTCGATTTTTATAGCATTAATAGAGACTGTACATCTTGTTAAATTTCTAGAAAGCAGGTTTCTTTTTGTCTTTGTTCTCAAGCTAGTAACACTGCAATGGAATAAATAGATTTTTGTGCTCAAAAGAGTGGCATTAGAAATTGGATGTGCCTCTCAGCCTTTCCATGGCAAGTTATCAGGTACAAATGGGAGAGGGATGGTCTGCAATGAAAGGGGCATGAAGTCAGCAGTTTGTGTCTCCCTCTTTTGTTTTGATGAAGTTGTCAAACCTCTAGTTTGTATATTGTTCAAATTAGCAAAACCTGTGTCATTAATAGCAAAAAGTCAACAGCTGTGCTGCTACTCTTTGCTGAATTCATTCATTTTACTGCCTACAAGGAAATGTTGTTTCTGATATGATCATAGGCATCATTATCCATAGGTGAGGCTGATGAATATAGACACCAGCATCACTTACTCAATGGGTGTACATATACATCTGTAATACGTAATCATAGTACTTTAAGGAACTATAGAAGGTATCTTGCATCTAGCCCACCACTACCAAAGGAATGGATTAGTTGTTAATTTTCTAGCTTGTTTTTAAGGACCTGCACTTCCATGATCATGCAACCTCTCAGGCAGCCTTTTCCAGTGTGTCAGTATCCTTAAAATTAGAAACTTTCTTAGCATCTTTAATCTAGGCTTGCAGAAGTATAAGCTCGCTGCTTCTTGACTCATTGACCTTAGTCTCAGGGAACAGATTATTCTTTCTTTCTTTTCACCAAGCAGGAGCTTTCTGCTTGTTTGAAGATTATTTCTCTCTTAGATTTATGTTTAAGCTGTCAAATTACTCAGTCTTTACCATTAAGCTTTCCCTCACAGACAGAGCTCTGATGGTTACTGTTTGTGGATCATTGTCATTCGAGGTCATTTCTGTAAAACTGCTCATTTCAGTTCTGTTCTGTCTTAAAAATTTGATCTGTAAATTGCAAGGGAATTTTCCTGAGGGCCTTCTGCCTTCATGGAGGCAAATAAATAGAAGAAAAGTAAATATCGGGGGAAAAAAAGTGAACAGCCAGGAAATAACAGGGATTTGCCCTCTCCATGACACCAATGGTTCTTGATGGCAGAGAAGCACTGGTGTTTAAGGATGATGGTGCAGCTCGCAGGGAAGCAAGCCGTCAGGGCTGGGACCCCGCAGCGTTCCCGGGGAGCGGGGTACTCTCCTCGCTAGATGGCACCACCCGCACATTGAACTGGAGAAATACGGCCTGAAAGGAGAAGTTTCCACTCGGGGAAGCTGCTGTCTCTTTTTCCGGTGCCAAATGGCTGAACTATTTAGATGGCAAACAAATATGCGTACATGTAGGGTTTGTTTCCTCCAGCTGTGCTGGCCATTTAGAGATGAATGAATGCCTTTATACTACGCCTCACCGCAATGTCTAAGTGTAACCCAGCTCTTCTAATCATTTAACCTCTTTGGGTCTTATCCTGATGGCCCTTCTTGCTACATCTTCCTGTTAATACTTCTTTAATACATGGGAACTGGAAATACACTTCTGCAGTGTCATCCATGAACTGGTTTATGAAGCTTTTAGTTTGTTTATTAGCAACCTGTAGCCTGGATGTCATTATTAAATACTTACGGGCTGTGTTTTATTTCTTCATTGTTCATTTCATTTCCACACCAAACAACAGCATGTTTCATGCAAGCCAGTGGGCTCAAGTCAACCTCGGCATATGTATAAATAAAAATGTCCTCTAATATTTTACTTCTTGTCTAATTAGGTGCCCACATTTCTTTTAGACTACAGTAGCATCCTGAGCAGATCCCATTTCTCACCTTCTTAGCTGTATTCAGTTGAACAAAACAATTTCATTCTTCTGTCCTAAATTGTTTTGCAGTTTTTTATGATATGTTTACCAGGGATGTGTTTTAAAGGTGTGTGAGTTGACCCCGGGTAGAGTTTAACAGGCATTTATGTATGCAAAGTTTGTTGGGAAAAGAAGGTGTTCAGTACAAATACTTATAATGTATATGGAAGAATAATCTCAAATATACTTCTATGGCAAAAAACAAGCTTGTGTGATGAATTAATGTATAAAGAAGGGTAGCTTCAGCAATCTGAGTATAGGTGAAGAGGGAGATTTCCGGAATATTTATCATAATTTCCCACTGATAGGTTGTCTCCCTATAAATACTAACACCATGGCAATACTTCTTTAACAAATGATCCATGTAAATCTTTAACGGGAGAAAAAAAAGTGGATTTTGTTGCTTTGAGTAATCACTGTATCACCTTTTTGTCTTTCACTTCCAAGTATAGGTTAGTGTGTTGCATGAATCCAGTATGACAACGTTCTTGACCATGGAACAAAACAGATTTTTCTACCTGCAGAATATTCACTTTGCAGTAGGGATTCACATTGCAGTAGGGATTATGAAGTTCTGGAGAATCATGCTGATTGAATATGTTTGTCCAACAAATAGTAGTTACCTCTGCATGGGTTCAGTGCTCAGCCCATGAGTATCCATGATACATGAGTGTTATCCAAAATTAATTAATCTCATACAGTTCGATAAATCTGGTCTCTTACACTGCAGAATACCATGGTAATGTAAAGGAAGTGAATTATTTTGAGAAAGAAATTATTTCCTCTAAAATGTAGCAACAGATGCTTTTCTACCTCCAAAGTACGTCCTTCCTGCTTTGTAGTGTACTGTGGAAACATTGCTGTGTTGATGTAAATATTAGCATAAAACCAGACTGAAAAGAAAAAACAAATTCTGTTTCCAGGTTTTGTGTATACAAAACTATGGAAGGTCATCCAAACTACCCACATGTTAGACACCTTTCTAACAAATACCATGTGTTAGCAGCCCTCATGAAGTCAGGCTGCCAACTTTGCCACATACCATGTGCTTCTCATTACTTTTTAATTTGTGTTATTACCCTTCACTAGAGGAAAGGATCTGCAAGCATGGGATGAGAGACAGGACAAGGATTGCAG
>JAOSLQ010054577.1:23150-33527 GCA_025629905.1 Lorius lory
GGACATAGATCTGGTAAGAGGCTCTGACAAGGCTTTTATATGTGGCAGTTCTAGGCAACTCATTTTAATTGTTTGTATTTCTATCTTCTGCTTAAAAAGTAAGTATATTTTTCTGAAAGGATACATAATGGACTGTAAAAACAATTATTATTTTTGAAAGTGTATTTGGAAGATGATTATTAATCACTACAGAAACCAGTTGCTAATTTGCTATCCCAGGCTGTATTTCAGAGATTTCAGATAAGTTACAAGTTGTTTAGTAGCAAGAATGGATATTGAAAAAACTGTATTTGCTCCATGGCAGCATACGTGTAATATGCTACAAAGTTGTGCATAAAATGCACATTTTCATTCCTGCTCCAGATCACTGGATTAAGTTTTCTCATACAATCGCAGGGGGTAAATATGTTGATTGTTATGTTAATTGTCATGGTCTTCTTGTTTCTCTTTTTTTTTTTTTTTTTTTTAAATGAAATGCTTTCTTAGATTTGAGAAAGTGTTCACGCTGCCAAAGAGCCAGAGATTACTAGTGTAGGCTTTGGCTTGCATGCAGACGACTGAAAAGCAATAGAGGCATTCAAGGTGAAAGTTGCGACATTTGTTTTGTTATTGTTGTTTTGCTTTCACTGATTTGGGGGTACACAGCAATACATCTCAGTGTCCATATAGCTCTATGTTAAGTGCTATTCATAAAAAAGATTAAAATGTAGAGACTGTATTTTAGGCTGTGTACAGATGACAAACTGTCAGTTGTAGTGGTAACCACAAGTCCACCATTTTAATAACAGTGAATTTCTGGACGAACAAAGGTTCTCTAAAGCATGATTATAGTTCCACTTTTAAGAGTATTTTGAAACTTGGATAGTCCATAACCATTTTCAGAAAGGTCCTGCAGGCTAGAGACATTTCTTGTTTCTCAAGAATGGTGTTTGTCTGTAGAATTACTTTTGGGGTTTTTTTTTAAGAACAGAGCTGTATGACAGTTGTATCAAATCACTTTTGTTACAATTAACTCACTTTTACCTTTCCTCTGTTGGCTCTGGTAAAATGAGTTCTTTTCTGATTTCTCACTGACTCTTTGCTTGTTAGAGTTTTCTTATTACTTTAATGGTTTTCTTGCTTTAGGAAAACCAAGTGTAGCATGTCATAGTGGTAATATATACCCTTGGAAAAAGTGCTTCATTTCTCACTGTCAGGTCATTCCATTTGATTGTGACGGCTTGACATACTGCTATTTCTCCATCACATGTTAAAACTTCCACAACTCTTTTTGCCAACAAGGTGCCTGTGTCTCTGCTGACCTCGTCAAAACTGGCTCTTGGCCTGGGATAACAAGCAAGGTTTTCAGCTTTTATTTTATTTGGCTTTCAATACACTCTTGCAAGCTTTGGTGATTAAACTCCTTTACAGGTATGAGTACGCATGCAACAAAACTGTCTTCATGAGATGCCATAGTATGTTAGGAATTAAGTTAAACTCTATTCTCCTGGGCCATGTTGGCCTAATTGCAGTAGAGTATGCTTTAATGAGGGTTTTTCTAAGGTACCTCTGCCTGATATGGCAAACAGCCCAGAGGCAAATTTCAGGTCCCAGTGTCAGGAGCTGATTGTCTGCAATTAACAGATGGGCTTAAGGGTCTGGATAGAAAACTACAAGATTCTACTTCATATGTTGAATCCGGAGTTGTTGACCATTTCCAATGCAGGTGTAACTCAAAAGGCCAAATATAGATTTATCACATAGCAGACACTGTACAGAGTATGGACAAAAAAGACAGTGTGAAGTAAATTAAGTCAAAACCTTTAAATTAGTTGCACATCAAAGAATGGTCAATGGAGGGTGGGAGGCATTTGATAAGGAAAGAAAAACAAGGTCTCCAACAGTCAAGTTCCTATCTAAAATGGATCTTTTTTACCCTGTATGTATAAATTAACTTTGCCATCTTTCTTTTAATTGCTTGAACCTTTGAGAGCTAATGCCAAGCCTGCTTTGTTTGTGTCCCCTTCATTCTTGTATAATAATGTGCATTTTCCAAAACATCAAATTAAAATTGTCATAGCATAGGATATGGAGTATTATTACTAATGATAATGCTGGGGAAAAAACACAGCTTCTGCTCCTAAAAACTACATTAACAACCCCAAATAATATTCATTATTCATGCCCCAGGAAAAGAAGGGGGGGTTCAGGGGGAAGAGGGAACACTACAAGTAACATTCCTTTGTAAATCAGCTTATTTTAATCAAAAAACTCATTGGTCTTGGCTAGCTCTCAAGGCAAATGTCATGGCATCCCATAATGCTGGCAGCATTATTCCTCTGATGTAGGCTATTGCGCAGCCTGACCTAAATACTATGAAGAGCTGGAATAGTGACCTGGTTATGAGTTGGGAAGTTTTGTTTGAGAGACTGTCCTCAGATATAGTAGTCCTCTCTCTAGCTTTTGTGAAGACATCTGTCAAGTTACAGTACAGAATAAGATAGTTTTGCCTTGTGTCTAGTTGCAGTGATAACAGCCAGTTCAGAACTTGTTTTGGGAGACTTTTTTTCCCCTGTCATCTGTAGGTGTTTGAGTGTGTAACTTATGAAATAGTGTTATGTTTAGCATCCAGCATTTTTCGGTCTTCCTTTGATACTAGTGTTTCAAACATACATGTTCTCTTTCATTAAATAGCTAAAGTTCAAGTGGTTTAAATCTTATTTTTTCAAACTAGAGAACAGCATTACTCACATACCAGAAGGCTAAGTAATGTCTGGGATTTATTAAATCATTCAGCAAAGTTGACCACAGACAGTTGCATATAGAACAAATGATGGAAGAAAAATAATCTTCTATGATGATGTTCATTATAGTATAACACACACTGAGAGCCAAATACTTGGTATCGTTTCTGTCTCTACAATTATTACATTTCTTTTTAGACCTTTAACTAGCTTGACATTTTTGGTTATATTAGGTTTGAGCACAGAGAAAGTATGTAGTCTTAGATCATAGGAATGATGAAAAAGGTAAGTTTAATGTTAATTTGACATCTTGGTTAATCAGCTATGGGTTATAATAAGGTAAACATTTACTGGTGACTTTAATGAATAGATAACTTTTACTGCCAAGTTAGTGTTATTGCACACTTAAAATCTTACATTCCAAATGTATTTGCAAAATTCTATTGCTGATGCATTCATCAAAAAGCATTATTGAAGCTGGAATTGGAATGGGGGGGGGAGTTGCATCTATTCCCAGTATTCCACATGTGAGTCTTCACAAGTTTTATCACCTTTCATAGTGCTAGTTATGAAAAATGCAAAAATATTTAAATGTGTGTTACTGATCAGACAGTGCTAACCTGCAGTGTCAGAAATAGCTGGACAGATGTTATTAGGAATTATAGGTCCTTCCAATTTTCTAAACATTAAACTAACTTTAAAATCACAAATTGAGTATCCACAAATTGAGCAACTGCAATAGGAAGTAATTATTTGCTTTTCAAGGCCACTATCTGTAACTTATATTTATTTACTTTTATGAGCAAAAGAACATCAAACAAAATAGCTATGCAAATTCCATAATAAAAAAAGAGTCATAATAAAAAAAGTCATACAAAGTTATTTCTGCTGCAGTGTATCCTCTTGGTTTGATTGGCTTTTTGGTTTAGATAGAGTTATAGCCCAGGAAAAAAATTTGACTTTGCTTCTTTGCCTTCTTAAAATTGTGTTTCTTGCACTTAAAAGGGTATTTGTTGTGTGGATTAAGCGGTTTGCAAGCAGGGTTGGATAATGCATTATTATGTTTTAATTTTTTAGAAGACTGTGGTACATATTTCCCAGAAGTGAAAAATCATCCAGACAAATATTTACAAAGATGTCCCGAGTCTGTAAAAAAGTGGCTGAAACAACTGAAGAGTGCTGGGAAGATTCTGCTATTAATTACTAGTTCTCACAGTGACTATTGCAGGCTTCTGTGTGAACATATTCTTGGGTAAGCGCAACGTCCATTTCAAATTATAGCTGACAGATAGCAGATAAGTCTGAGCTATAGGGAAGTTAATTTGAGATTCCTTATGTGTTGTAAATTATTTGGATCTGATGTTTCTGGTGGGCCTCTCTCTAGTAGAGTATTACAGGGTACTTGAGACAAAGTAGTCCATCTGTGAGCCTGTGGGCTGTATCTGATTCACAGCACACTAATATCCTTCATCTTTTCTGAGCATCATGATAGGATTGAATATGACAGGGAATATCTTTCAGCCAACAGCTATTATATCCTCTAAACCCCAATTTTATCGTAAGTTTTTGCAGACTGTCTTATTCATGTCACTTGCTTCGCCAGTGGTGAGTGCAAGTAGTAATTTCATTTCCTTGCAGTAAATCTGCATGTAAAAGCTTACAAATGCTTCTCCCCAGTGGGGTTTTCCAAGAGATGGCTGTGCATGAGAAATGTGCATTTATAGACCACAGCAGAAAAGGTAAAACAGGTAGTTCATTGCACTTGGCAGTTGGTTGAGATTGTAGTTCATCACAACAGATATTTTTAGCTGTATTGTTAAGAACATGACTGTTCAAGTCGCATTCAGTGAAATTCAGCAGAATTACACTGAATTACACCCCTAGAAATGAATTAATCAGTGATGCAAATAGCGAGGTGGATGATATGGTAAGACTATTTAATAAATGAATCAAAGAAACAAAGTAGTGCAATGCAAGCCAGCCGTGGCTATCTGGATGGGCAAGGGAACAGCAGAGTGAATACAGCAACACAATAAGAAAACCACAGGTAAGGTAGAAAACACAGCTACCTTCCAAAACCAGTCCTGCCAGTTTCACTTCTCTTTTATATTCTCTGGGCTAAATGCTAAAAGAAGCACCAGCTGTGCCAGCTCTCACTGCCTTGCATGAGCAATTATAGTTGCTCATTTAGGGGAAAATCTATCTCCATACAAAAATCAATTATTCTTATGAGTAAGATGCCTTTGATTGAATTTCTTTGTTTAGTTCTGTCTAGTTGATTTCTGAATTAGAATTTGGTATGAAACTAAATTCTTGGCCACATATAATGATTTTAGGTTTTGTTTCCTTAGTGAATAATGTTTCAGGTGTTTAGGGCAGCTGTTGAGATCCCACTGGAAGACAATAAACAAGCTAGCAAAGGGTCATTTCCCTCTCAATAGATAGATGTCTGCTAGAAGGGTACTGGATCACTCTTTTTCCACATAAGTGTAGGATGTTTTACAGTGTTGATAACAGCCGTTTTCCAGTGACTCATGCGACGTGGCTTCCGATACATCTTCTGGAGAATGGAGTACTCCAGTGTCCATCAGACATTACTGAGGTCTTTTTTTTTCCTGAAAATAATTTTAACCTTTTAATTCCTTTTATTTGTTTCATGCTTCTTATATCAGACAATAAGACTACACATCTGTGCGGCTTTTTATAGTACTGGAATATATTCTAAATTCACAACTATTATATCTGCCCTTTAGTTAGATCAGGCTAACTGCATTTTATTCTTGATATCAACCCTTATGAATTGTGTCTGTGTAGTCATTTATTAATTTGTTTTCCTAATCAATATGACACTGAGAAGTTCAGATATTAAATCAAGAAAAACCTAGGGATAAAGATGAAAAGCAGAGATGTGTGTGAGGTATTAGCCTGTTACTCGTACTGTCCTTACCATGTAGCTGTTAACATTTTTGCATTTTATTCAGAAAGTTCCTTTTTGGTTAAGAAATTATTATCTACATAAAATCACTGCTGAGAAATTCCTGCTGAAGTGTATCATTTACCGTTTCAAGAGCAAACTATCCCAGTTGTGTTCATTTGACCAAGTTGTCTTTAACAAGCAAGGAGAGAAGTCTAAGAGAAAATCTCCTTTGGAAATAAAATGAGAACCATTTCCCAGGCAGAGCACACACATATTGCTGGGATCGTTGTAGAAGGTATGTAAACCTACAGAAGCAAGTAGCAGTTCATTCACACAAGCAGAAATATCATGGTGTGACTTTTCAAGCTTACCTGCCATGAGAATGCATGTTCAGTTAACTGAGTGGTTTACTGTTGGCAGGAGCACACCTAAAGACAAGTCAATCATCACATAGTCACTGAAGCTGAGTGAGTGTCGTTTCACCTTTTCACTTCCTAAAAGCAAATAAATTTTTTAAGCCAGTCATTTTGATTTCCTCTGTGGTTAGTGGGAAGAAAACACTGGGCATCATCCTTGGCAATTCATTCTGTACCATAAAATTACACTGAAATAAGTGGGAAGAATTGCCTTCTAAAAATGTGGATGTCTCTTCATTGAGTTTGCCTGTAGTGTAGATCACTAGCTGTGAATTCAGCATGCAATTTTTGGAGGCTAAAGTTATTTGAGATACATCCTACCCTTTGTCTTAGCCATTTACTGTAATCACAGGCTACTATACCAAGCACAAGCAGTAAGTGGAACAGATTTTATCATGTATAATGTTACATAGTAATATAATACAAGGTACAGGCTCTCATAAACTCAGTAGCTTCGTACAAGAGATTTTTTCCTCATTAGAGGAAGGAAATTTTAAGAGATTCTATTTTAAGGCTGGAATGTAATTTAGAGCACAAAATAAAAGCTAGAAGATAAGCACATAGGGAGAGCATACAGTCTTTTAGTTAAGATATCTCATTCTCATGGGAGATTGTGAATTATTTGAAAGTGACACAGTTAGCTACTTTACTTCCAGTAAACTGCCTCTGCTGTTGATAGCATTTTAGTGCCTGTGCCCACCCTGGACTTGCCATCTGTGACTTCTTTGTTCCATGCAAGAATATACATCAGCACTATGGGTTCTCAGCCAGCTGTCTTCTCACCTTTTAACAGCCCCAGGAAAAGAATCTAGTAGTGACACTGAAAAAACATCAGGAAAATCGCGACAGAAAAAGGAGCCTTAAAGAAGTGCTTTGCCATTTTGTTAAATCTTAAAGTGTACTTAGTGACATCCTAGCTAGTTCATGAGTTTAACTAATTCAGTTTCTTTTACTTTCTAGAAACAATTTTGAAGAGTATTTTGACATTATGATCACAAATGCTTTGAAACCTGGCTTCTTCTCTCATACCCCAAACCAAAGACCTTTCCGAACTCTTGGTAAGTTGCAGTTGTGACTTCCTTCTCATCTGCTTACCTCTATTACAAAAAAAAAAAAAAAGAATATATAAAAAGAGAGGATGAAAAAGAGAAGTAAAAGCAAGAGGACTGGAAAACAGGAACACATATTTTGGAAATCTAGGTTTGAGGGAGAAAGTGGACTCTACACAAGACTCTTCCACAGATATTAGTAAAAAATTCTCTTACAACTGAGAAATTAAGAATTACAGTGATGAGGACAATGAAAAGGCAGAGCTACAGCAGGGATTAAAAATGGCATTGGGGCTTAGGTATTGCATGATTAATGAAAGGATAAGAATCCTTTACTGGGCTGACAAGGTCATACAGAGAAAATAAATCATAGAATCAACTAGGCTGGAAAAGACCTTAAAGATCAGCAAGTTAAAAAAAAAAAAAAAGAACTATTTCAAGAATTTAAAGGCAATTCAGAAAATGATATAAATAAAATTGCAAGGGTGAAGGGAATGTTATATGGAATCTGGTCTTAAATGTGTGTACTTTGGCTAAATAATGACGTAGTAGGTGAAAAGGAAGTGCCCCTGTACTCAATTTAATTAAAACAATCTGAAACATTTGGCAATGATGTCCATTAGGTAATTAAGGTTGTGACAAAAAACATTTATAAGAGCAGTGTTCATTGAACTACAAATAACAATAATAACATGGCTGAAGACAGTTGATTTTTCCATAGTATGGTAAATACATTTATGAGTAATTGTTACCTGAAAATCAATCGTATATCCAGAATAGTGTAAGACAGCATATATTGAATGTATTTTAGCATTTTATGACAGGAAAGTCAGCCGCTACAGCCCAAAAGAAATTTTGCCTGTGGAACTTTACAGTAAAACTAAAGTGAGCAGTGGAAATTTATATTGAAACTGTATTTTAATTTTTCACATATTTATATAGGAAAATAAGTAAGAAATATCCTAAATGTGCTTTTTAAAGGATTAGTTCAAATAGGAAACTGCCAAGTTGACAATCTGAGAAAAAATAAACCCAGAAGGAAAATTGAAACTATTTATATGAAAGTGGGGAGGAAGGGGCAAAACCATAAGGGGTGAAAAAAGGCTCAGTTCCTCAGGTCTTTTATTTAGTTTCATATAATGCAAATTGAAAATAAAATATAATTCACTTTAGATGTTTTTTAAACAATCTGATTAGCCAGACTTCCTAAGGAAATCCTGCTGTGTCCCTCTGTCAGTAATCCAGCCAGCAACTTTTGAACCTGTTGGCCAGTTTCAGTAAATTTAATAGGCAGCCAAAAACCTCCAAGATATTTTGTCAAGGGTTTTTTTTTTGTGCAAACAAAGGCAGAATAAAGAAAGAAGACTTGAAATTACTGCCTGCCTTGAGAAATATTGTGTAGTATTACCTTAATCGCCTTATTAGATTCTAAGTACCAAGTTTGATGAAGCTGTTTCTTTCTCATGCATTCAGACAGGAGTTCTTTTATGTCAGAATCACTGAAAAGTCAAAATTTCAGTTTCTAGCATCTATCTTCAATTTGCCGCTATATATTTCAGGCTGAAGAAGAGATTAGTTAGCCACTGTGCTTCAGACCCTCTTTCCTCTGCAGCACTGGACATAATACATCAGGGACACAAAATTTCCTAGGTTTTGCTTTGAAATAGGAAAAAATATAGAATTAGACATCATAGGAAATATTTTCTCAAAGCACAAAGAATAAATTTTGTTAGTGTAATTTAGTGTAATTTAGGGAAAAAAAGCTCCAGAAAGTGAAACAAAGCTTGTTCCATGAAGAAATTTTTTTCAGAAAATGAACTGAAATAACTGTTTGTCATTCCTATCCGTTTCTCCAGGGCTGAGTTTCAGCCATGTTCTTCCGTCAGTGGGTCTGAATTACAATAAATTCCTAATAAAATCGTATTTCCTTCTATTCCAAAGGAATTGTTAAAAATGGGCTTAAGGCACAAAATATGGTCTGTTTTCTTAATTTCAAACACTGTAAATGTTGCATTGTGTACTGGAGCTAAATGTTGTTAATATATAACAGGATTTTTCCTGCAGATTTACTAAGGGAAAGGTTTTGAAGTTGTCTAAAGAGAAGGATATATTCTTTTCAGTGAGCAATTTCAAAACAGAGACTGTGTTCAGTAAACATTTGATGATGGATGAGAAACAGGACAAGATGACAAAGAAGGCATTGTCTAGAAATGTAATATCAGATAACTGCTCTGCAGAAATGCTTTTTCAGTAGACAAGTAATTTTAGAACTAATCCTTTTAGAAACCATGGAAAATTATTTTAATTGTGCAATTAAAAATGCATCACTGCATCATTAGAGTTTCAAGACATGCATCATTTAAAGCAACCGAAACACTATTTGAAATCTTAAACTTGTGTGACTGCTTTTTATTGAACTGGGGCGCTGAAAAACACAATCATTAATTCTTTCATTTGCATAGTTGTCTTTCAAATTACCATTTCATTAAATGGAGGAACAGTTTAAAATCTTGACAGATTTTAAAACAGCCACATTTATTTTCACCTAACAAAAGTTTTATACATAAATTTTTGTACATGAATAGCTTATGTAGTAAAGTGGATAGTTTATGAGAACAGTGCTATATGAGAAAAAACACAGCTTTCCTCCATAATACAAATTCCCCATAATTTATTTGTTATTCACAAGGTTACATTTTCTTCTACACAAGGAAATTCTTTATATGGTTCTTGAAAGTACTAATAATATCCTGAGCTATTGGATATAAGGATCAGCTCGAAAATGTTTGTGTAAATCCTGTGTTGAGAACATAGGATTTTCTTTGCTTTCAACAACTACATCCAGATTAAAATAATATATAATCCCATGAAGGACTTGAAGGAGTACAAATAGAAAATACAGTTGTGACTTATCTGATAATCTGCAGTACACCAAGATTTCTGTAACATTTGACAACAGACCTTTCCCATTATCACATCACTCATTAATGTATGTCAGATTACTAGCCTGACTGCCGGTGCTGATCTTTGTCAAATATATTTTTTAGAATGATGAACTAAAATAGAAATGCTAAAGATAAGTCGAAATACTCTGAAATCCTTCTGTAAGTCTGTATGCACATGGGAATTCTCACTTGGTCCTAAATAAGACTTTTATATCTTTTCTTTCTAGCTCACAAACAGTTACTGTCTTTTTTGAACATTTGTTTTGGGTTGTTGGGGTTTTTTTACAAACTGAAAATGTGTTGCTGGTTATTCAGTGTCTTAATGTA